>JARQOD010003742.1:0-61568 GCA_033576555.1 Oophaga sylvatica | reverse complement strand
CCACAGTTGAGAAGACGGACGGGCACCCTCCCATTATGTACATCCACTACCCCTCTGGCGGTTAAGAGTGTAGGTCTGTGCTCTGAACAATGGGGCTCTACTACTGCTTGGTAGTTCTGTCCTCTCAGACCTATTGCTGCTCTACACAAGATAAGCATTTCACTCATTGGGGGAATCACAATGGGGTTCGGGTCTGTTACCCGTACACTACCAATCTCACCACCGGTCAGTTCCACTTGCTGCTGGCACATCAGGGCCCGGATCTCTATCTGGATCACTCTCTTCTGCCCTGGTCTGGCAACATCAGTGAGCTGTTGGAGTAAAAACACAACCTCCTCCAAACAGTTACCAATAATGTTAGTGCCTTGCAGGGCCAGCGTCAGCACCCGGCATACCCGGGCAAGTGCCGGGGCCCTGAGCAGGCGGGGGGCCCACTCGCCGTCGGGGCACCCGTCAGTGGAGGAGAACAGTGCCAGCGCCGCCACTGGGCCCCCCGCTTGCTCAGGGCCCCGGCAGCAGCCGCCGCAATACTTATCTCTCCCCGTGACTCCGCTGCTGCAGCACTGGCTCCAGGGGGCGCCTGCAGGGTGCCCGCGCTTCCTCTCACAGCAGCGCCGCTGAATGACGTCATCATTCAGCGGCCGGCTGTGGCAGAGAGAGAGGGACGCCGGACAGGTGAGATGTGTGTGTGTGTGTTCTGTGGTGCTGTCTGTGTGTGGTGCTGTATGTGTGAAGGTGGTGGGGGGAGGCAGTGATGATGATGATGGGGAGGCGATGATGATGGGGAGGCGATGATAATGAGGAGGCAAGACTCAACTCTCTTCTCCTTCCGTCTGTCTCTGACTGAAACAGAAAACTAACTGAACCTCTCTGTTCAAAGACAGGAACTCCAATCCTCCTTCAATCTAGCTCAGACTGAGCTCTGACTAGAATGACTCACTATTGCTACGTCACACTACCAAAAAAGTCTGAAATGCCTCTAGTGGCAGTGTTAAGAAGTGTGTGATGTGAATGAATTTCAGGCTTTACAATTACCTTTCCTGTGCATTTTCCAGGAGACATGTGTCACACGTAGCTGGGCCACACATCCCCCCTAGTTAAACTCAGCACTCCCGGGCTGAAATAGAAAAGAAAAACATTTTTGTTTTGCATATAACATCAACAATTTAAACTCATCCCTTGCGGGAGGTAAGGACTCTTGAACGTTACATTTTGTACAATGGAAATTAGAAAATTATCAAAAATACTTTTCAATAAATATATACAGTATAAGACAAGATTCTTGTGGAGGACCCGCACCAAAAACCTCCCACTGGGTCCTGGGTGGGCTGCAGGACTTTATTGCTGCAGACCTCACTCTAGGCCACACCATACGGGTTTTTCTTCAGAGGTAGTAAGGCTTTATGTAAAACCAAGATGGGGCACCAAAGTGCGAACTATTTACAATAAAGTTTTTGGGCTGGCACAGTCCTCAGCCACGCAGTCTTTGCATGAGAAAACACATTTCAAGTAAAATCACATTTCAATCAACTCTTCATAACTTTGTACAATTAAGTAAACCCTGTCTGGGTCATACTAGACTAATTCGCTGGGACTACTCTTGGTACCGAACAGGTAACCTTCCCTTCGTTGTACGTACTGACCTGCGTGGTGTAGTGTCAGATATAGTAGTCTCTGGCCTATCTGTTCTGCGTGCTGGCAAACTGTAATACTGCCTCAACCTCTCTATGGATCTGGCAAGCATATTTGTAGCTGGGCGATGCAGTTCTGTTTCGCCAGGGGATTCCACTTCTTGTGGTTCCGCTTCTTGGGGTTCCACTGGTTGAGGTTCTGCCGGAACAGGTCCCTCTGGAACTGACTCTACTGGCACAATTGGTGTGACTGGATGTAGAGATTCTTCTTGCGGTTGATAAAACTGCAGCACAGGAATGATTACAGCTTCTCCAATTCTGGCCAATCTGCAGGTAAATCTCCCAGATCTGTATGTATGACCGCTTCATCACTCCCTTCCTGATTGACAACAGGTCCTTCCTCACGAAGCTTTAATGGGTCCGGACACAACTTTAGATGATCTCTAGACACAGTTGCAGTCGTTTTTCCTCCATCCTTGCTTATTATGCACGTCTTCTTGTTATCAAACCTTGAACTCTGTATGATGTAAGGCTCTCTTTCTCACTGATCGTCAAGTTTGTGTAACCTCCTCTTTCTTTTTAGTACGATTTCACCAGGTGCGAAAGGTTCAGCTGGCGCACTTTTATTGTAACGATCTGCTTGTTTATCCCTGAATCGATTGAGACTTTTCTCAACACAGGCCTGTACTTTTCTGTACTGTTCCTGTCTGTTTGTGTCCCAGTCTCCAGTAGTTACGTCCGCTTCCGGCTCTACAACTCCAAGCTCTAGATCCATGGGCAGCTTTCCTGGTCTTGCCCGCATGAGATAGGCTGGGGTGCAGTTGGTGGAACTTACCGGTATGTGGTTGTACAGGTCTACCAGGTCAGGTAACAAGTCTGGCCACCGATTTCTTTCCTCCAGTGGTACAGACTTCAGTAAGTCAATGACAATGTGATTCATCTTTTCACAAAGGCCATTGGTTTGAGGGTGGTACGGTGTTGTTCTGATCTTCTTACACCCGTACAAGTGACAGAACTCTTTGAATAATTCGGCCTCAAAGGCTGGGCCTTGATCAGTTAGCACCTGCTCCGGATATCCGTGTGGTCTGCAGAAACTTGCTTGGAAGGTCTTTGCTGCTGTCTCTGCTGTCAGATCTTTGACAGGGGCGACCACCAGGAATTTGGAATAGTGATCCACCATGGTCAGGGCATATGAGTATCCGACCTGCTTGGTGACAACTTGACATGGTCCAATGCCACGATCTCCAAGGGACGAGTCGTCTGGATAGGCTGCAGGGGTGCCTTCTGACTACTATAGTCTTTCCGTCTGAGGCCACAGGGTCCACAGTTCCGGCACCACTTCTCGATGGAGCTGTGCATCCCTACCCAGTAGAACCGACACTTCAACAGGGTCTCCAGTTTTTTCCAGTCAAAGTGTCCCGCTTGATCGTGGTAGGCTTCTAACACCATTTGGATGTCTGCTCTGGGTACCACTATCTGCCAAACCATCTCATGGGTCCTTGGGTCGACGTACCTCCTGCACAGCTTCTCACGGTAGATGAACAACCGCTTCTCTCGTTCCACAGCAGCCTTGCTGGTATAGGTGCGTCTTTCTCCAAGGAGGAACCTTCCCGTCTTATCAGCTCCTTGATATGGCTGACCACTGGATCGCTGTCCTGAGTCTCCTTCCAGCTGTGGTGAGGTAAAGGGTTTAACGTCTTACCACACCGCTTCCTGTAGGCTCGTTGCTCATGGATCATCCCATTTCTGTGGAATGCAGGTAGCTCAATCTCTTCCAGGTCATCCTATTCTTCCTCCGTGTCGGATTCATGCGGCATTCTGGACAAGGCGTCAGCGTTGGCATTTTTACGGCCCGCCCTGTACTTGATGGTAAATTGATAGTTTGACAGCCGAGCCATCCAACGTTGTTTCATGGCTCCCAGCTTGGCTGTTTCAAGATGCGTCAAGGGGTTATTGTCTGTGTACGCAGTGAACTTGCTGGAGGCTAGGTAATGCTTGAATCTTTCTGTAATGGCCCAGACCAGCGCCAGGAACTCCAACTTGAAGCTACTATAGTTCTCTGGGTTTCTCTCAGTCGGCCGGAGCTTCCTGCTTGCATATGCGATGACTTTTTCTTGGCCATTTTGCTTCTGACTGAGGACAGCTCCCAATCCTTCGTTGCTGGCATCAGTGTACAGCAGGAACGGTGGCTGTAGTCAGGGTAAGCTAGGATCTCTCACCTGTCAGGATCTCCTTCATCTCTTTGAACGCCTCAGCTTGTTCTTTACCCCAGTGGAATGGAGGATTTCTACTCTTGAGGGGTTGTCCTACCAGGAGGTCCTGCAGAGGCGCTGCTTTCTTGGTGTAGTCCTTTACAAACCTCCGGTAGTAACTTGTCAGTCCCAAGAACTGGCGCACCTCCTTGAGATTTTTCGGCTCCGGCCACTTCTGGATGGCCGTGACCTTCTCGGGGTCCGGCGCTACTCCTTCTGAGCTGACAATATGTCCCAAGTACTGTACCTTTCGTTTGAGCAAATGGCACTTTGAAGGCTTCAGTTTCATCCCATGCTTGGACAAGTGACTCGAATACCTCTGCCAGGTGCTTCAGATGATCCTCATACGTCTTGGAGTACACAATTACGTCGTCCAGGTACAGCAACACGGTTTCAAAGTTGAGATGTCCCAGGCAGCTCTCCATCACTCTCTGGAATGTTCCCGGGGCACTGCTGAGTCCAAACGGCATTCTGTCAAACTCACAGAGTCCCATTGGGGTGGTGAAAGCTGTCTTCTCCCGATCCTCCTCAGCCACAGCTACTTGCCAGTACCCACTAGTGAGGTCGAGGGTGGAAAAGTAGTTAGCCGTTTTCAAGCAGCTAAGGATTCCTCAATGCGTGGTAGTGGGTATGCATCTTTATGTGTTATGCGATTTACTTGTCTGTAATCTACACACATTCTCATGCTTCCATCCTTTTTCTTAACTAGGACTAGAGGTGCTGCCCAGGGACTACAACTATCCCTTATCACCCCGGCTTCCTTCATGTCACGCAACATTTCCTTAGCTTTCTGATAGTGTGCTGGAGGTATAGGCCTGTACCGCTCTTTGATGGGAGGATGACTGCCTGTAGGGATATGATGCTGTACTCCCTTAATTGTCCCAAAGTCAAGTGGGTGTTTGCTAATACCTGTGCGTACTCCTGTACCACCCGTAGTACTCCCTGTTTCTGTTGGGGGGAGTGGTGTCTGTCCCGACATGGAGCTGCTGACACCAATCCTCCACCTGTGTTGCTGGATCATTATCCTCCGCTGGCTGGCGGGAGGCTAAGGACTCTGTTGTGAGAATAGAGTTGTTATCTACGGTATGTAATTTAGCAACAGTGGCATAACGTGGTAAATTCACTTCATCTTCTCCCCAGTTGAGAAGCGTACGGTACTCTCCCATTTCTTACTTCCACTACCCCTCTAGCAGTCAAGAGTGTAGGTCTGTGCTCTGAACAATGGGGCTCTACTACTGCTTGGTAGTTCTGTCCCTCAGACCTATGGCTGCTCTACACCATATTACATTTCACTCATTGGGGGTATTACAATGGGGTTCGGTCGTGTGACCCTACATTACCAATTTCACCATCTGTAGCTTCGCTTGCTGCTGGCACATCAGGGCCCGGATCTCCCTCTGGATCACTCCCTTTTGCTTTGGCTTGGCAACTTCAGCGAGCTGTTGGAGTAAAAACACAACCTCCTCCAAACAGTTACTAATAATGTTAGTACCTAAAACCACATTTAAACCATTTTCCTCATTGACAGTCTTTACTACTAAGAGTCCCTGATCCTTCAGCTCCACTCTGCCCACCTTTACGTCCACGTTTTTGGCTCCTAGTATATCAATAGGGAGACCATTAGAGGCGTACATAGCAAAGTCAGTGCTCGGGGGCTGGAGACTGTCCATGGACCAAAACTTATTATAAAGGACATCAGGTATGATGGTCACCTGAGATCCAGTGTCCAGCAGTGCAGGGATTGCGATCCCGTCCAGGATGATGGACAGGTAGGGTCTTCCTCCCACAAACCTGCGGTTCCAGTCTAAGGGGCCTGATGAGTCTACTCCTGGGTGTTGGTCCTCGGACCCAGGATCTGCTCGTTTAAAGGACACTGTTGGGCTAGATGACCTTTTCTGTTGCAACGGTAGCAGATGATCTCTCGGCGAGGATGGTGCTGATCAGGGGTCGCTCCTGTGGGTGGCGTTGTTCTCCTCCGGTGGGGCGACGTCCTCCTTTTCCTCCGGTTCATCCAAGGGACATCCTCTGGGCAGTCGGCTAGCAGGGTCTTTCCTCCTTCTTCCTTCCGCAGTTGCAGGGCACTCATTACAGTGGCCAGGTTTTTAGTCAGCTGGCGCACTTCTGAGCGCAAACAGTCCAACTCAGTAGGGGGCGCCACCTGCGTTTTGGCTTCTGCCACCAGCGGGGGAAAGGTGGATGTTACCGGCTTTAGAGTGGCTTCACCCGGGTAATACTGGGTTGCCATCTCAGGCTTTTCCAGGGGCCGCAGTCCTTTTATAGCCATATCTTTAAGGGCATCAAAGGTTGCATCAGGATGATCCAAGGACCACCAGTTCACAGTCCTTCTTTCAGCTTGGGACCTCAGTCCCCGTACAAACTGTTCCTTCAGCATTTTGCTTTCATCAATGGCACTTATTGGGTTAACCTGTTTGAGAGCTCGCAGGGCCCCCTGTAGTCGGCAGGCATAGTCTCTAATGCTGTCATCTGATTTCTGGGAACATTGATAAAAACTCTACTGGAGATCTGTTTAAGTGCGGTCCTCAAAGATAGTCTGTAGCTTTAAGAAAATTGCAGGCACTGACTCCTGGTCTGCAGCCGTCCAAGTCTCTACTTCTCTCTCAGCAGCACCAGTTAATTGCCCTACTACTACTGCAGCTCTTTGCTTTTCTGTCATAGGATACATGTCCATTATGCTGCATATTTTCCGTTTGAATCCGGGCAGGGTGTCTGGCTTGCCGCTGTACTGAGGGAGCCACTTTGCTCCAGGCAGGTATGGCAGCGCTAGCAGTACTATTGGGACCACAGGACCAGGTGAGGGGCCCACATTTCCATCCTGCGCTGCAGCGTCAATTGGTAAGTCATTGGGGCCGCCGGCCGGGGCCGCATTGTCGGCTAGCTGCTGCGACATGTCTGCGCCCCCCTAGTTAATCTTGGCCTACCTTTTCTGAAGGCTGCAGCTTTGCGGGCACTGCGGTGGAGACAGGACCTGTGTCGCTGGCGCTCTGACATCAGAGCGTTTACTGAAGCTCTCTACAGGACCTGCCGCCGCGTCAGCGTTGGGGGCGTGTTCAGGACTCAGCGCGCTTTTGCAGGTACGCCCACGAATGCACGCCCACCTTCTTCACCAGCGCCTCAGGGCGCGAATATGGCGGCAAAATGGCGGACAATGGCGCCAAAAATCACCAAAAACTGCACACAGGACTCGCAAATTGTAAGCTTCGGATCCTGTTTGTGACGCCAAAGATGACGCGCACCACATGTGTGTACCAGGGCTATGGGGTACTCGGCACCGAGCCCATAGAGATCTATGGGGAATGTCACTGGCAGCAGGACTCGGTCCGTGGCCCTGGGCGGTCATGCAATGGGGGATATTTACAGGGAATTATAAGATAGTTCGTGACGCCACCTGTGGTTTCTGATCAATTTGACCAGCGCTGCAGGGTAAATCTCTGAGGGGATGTTATGGCAGCTAGATGTTAAATCCCCCACAGGTGGGACTGGTCCCTCAAAGTCTATGGTGGTGCAGGGTGCAGATAAGAAGTCAGTCACACACAATGCAGTCTCTTTCCATACCTTTACTTGTAGTGTTGCAGGTATGTCCCGGGAAGCTGGTCAGGTTGGAGAATGCACATTCAGGGAATTGCTGAGCAGGTTTGAGGCCTCCTTTATCCTTGAATCGTGTGTGAATCTTAACCTGCGTGAAGTCAGGTTTAACTCTGAATATGACAGCTTCACCCTGCCAATATTGTGGTGGGAGTCTTCTGTTGGATAGAACTAGTCTTTTGTGCAGGGCCCTGCTAGACTGTTGTCCTTCCTGACCCCGGTTACGTATCGGCACTTAGGGCTACCTTCTGCAACTTGAAGTCCAGCAAGGCCTCCGGTGTATCTTATTACTAGACGTGAAGTTCTAGCAACACTTCGGACCCCGGTGTCCGGATAACTAAGTGAAGGTGATCTGTCACCTAGGTCACTTGTCCTTCTTTTACCACTCGCCTGTCGCCCTGCTCTTGCCCTTAACATAAGCACGGTAGCAGTGGTGTAGTCATAAGCTTTCCTTCCAGTGCTCACTGACCTGTTCTCAGTTGCCTCGTTCTAATAACTGCAGTGGTTCCTTTCCTTCCTTCCTTCCAGACCCTGTCCAGAGCAGCTCACAGGACGATTCGTCAGACTGTATACACGCTGTAGCTCTGAGAGTTGCTTTCCACTTTCTTAGGAACACAAGCAGCTTGTTCTGAGATAGCAGTTCCGATTGTAGTTCTGACTAGGCTAGAGTAAATCCGTCTACTCGTACTAGCCTCCACTTCCGTATAACATGAACTATCTGAGCTCCGTCAGGAATCAGTCTTCACTCCTCTCCCTCCAAGACTCAACTCTCTTCTCCTTCCGTCTGTCTCTGACTGAAACAGAAAACTAAGGCTAGTTTCACATTTCCGCGGCGCCTGCGCGCCCCCGGCATTTTACCGCAGCGCCGCATGTGAAAACCTTCACACTTCCGGCGGCCAAAATGCGTTTTTTGCCGGATGGTTTCTGATGCTGGAGAGATAAGAAACCGTCCGGCAAAAAAAAAAACGTTACATGCAGCGTTTTTTCGGACGCCGCAATGTACATTGCGCTGCATCCGGACAAAACCGCATGCAACGCATTGAATGCGGCGCCATCCGCGCTAATGCATGTCAATGCGAAAAAAGCCGCATGCGGCGCATCAGATTTCAGATGCGGCGTTGCGGCAAATGCCGGGGGCGCCGCCAGGCGCCCGCCGGAAATGTGAAAGAGGCCTTACTGAACCTCTCTGTCCAAAGACAGGAACTCGAATCCTCCTTCAATCTAGCTCAGACTGAGCTCTGACTAGAATGACTCACTATTGCTACGTCACACTATCAAAAAGTCTGAAATGCCTCTAGTGGCAGTGTTAAGAAGTGTGTGATGTGAATGAATTTCTGGCTTTACAATTACCTTTCCTGTGCATTTTCCAGGAGACATGTGTCACACGTAGCTGGGCCACACACACTCATTACAGTGGCCAGATTTCTGGTCAGCTGGCGCACTTCTGAGCGCAAACAGTCTAGCTCAGTAGGGGGCGCCGCCTGCATTTTGGCTTCAGCCACCAGCGGGGAAAAGGTGGGTACTGCTGGTGTTAGAGTGGCCTTACCCGGGTAATGCTGGATTGCCGTATCTGCTGTTTCCAGGGGTTGCAGTCCCTTTATAGCCATGTCCTTAAGGGCATCAAAGGTAGCATCTGGATGATCCAAGGACCACCAACGCACAGTCCTGCTCTCCGCTTGGGACCTCAGCCCCCGTACAAATTGTTCTTTTAGCATTTTACTCTCCTTGCTGACGCTAATTGGATTAACCTGTTTGAGAGCTCGCAGAGCCCCTTGTAAACGGGCATAGTCCCGAACGCTGTCCTCCGGTTTCTGAGAGCATTGGTAGAACCTCATCCGGAGGTCTGCTTCAGTGCGGTCTTCAAAAGCAGTCTGTAACTTTTTGAAAATTGCGGGCACTGATTCCTGGTCTGCGGCTGACCAAGTCTCTACTTCTCTCTCCGCAGCACCAGTCAATTGTCCCACAACTACTGCAGCCATTTGTTTGTCTGACATAGAATACATGTTCAGTATGCTGCATATTTTGCGCTTGAATCCCGACAGGGTGTCTGACTTGTCGCTGTACTGGGGAAGCCATTTTGCTCCAGGCATGTACAGTAAAGTCAGTGGTACTATAGGGGCTATAGGCCCAGGTGATGGGGTGCTGCTCCGGCCTGCGCGGCAGCGGTCAAGGGCAGATCATCAGGGCTGTTGGCCTGGGCCGTGCCGTCGGACGGGTGCTGCGACATCTCGGCGCCCCCCTAGTGAACCGTGGCGTTACCTTCCTTCTGTAGGCCGCAGCTCCGCAGGGCACGGTCTGCTGGTAGGACCTGCGTCGCCGACGTCCCACGTCAGAGCGTTCACTGGAGCTCCCTGACAGGACCTGACGCCGCGTCAGCGCGTGGGGGCGTGTCCAAAACTTTGCGCGGTTTCCCAGGTACGCCTCCTAGTTTTCCCGCGGTGACGTAATAATGGCGGACAATGGCGGGAAATCTTCACCACAATTCAATATACAGTCTTTTAGTAAGGCGCACAGTACCCGGTGACAACGGGCACAACTTCTTCCGTTGCCGCGGGCATGCGATCCTGTTCGTGACGCCAGTTAGATGAGCCACCCGCCAGGGCTGTGGGGTACTCGGACCTGAGGCCGTTGATTTCTATGGGGGATGTCACGGTGGCCACGGCTCGGTCCGTGGCCCTGGGCGCTCACCCAAAAAAGGGGAAATATATTTACAAGGGATAATGTCAGTGAATCGTGACGCCACCTGTGGTGTCTGATGAGGATCACCAGCGCTACAGCAGTCCACTGAGGCCAGTGTTGTGGCAGCTTAGGTGGTATCGCTCCCCACAGGTGGAGCAGGCCTTCAGGGCAGTGTAAATGTAGGGATGCAGGACGGAGGGAACCCAGCCGGGTAAGAACAAGAATGGGAGCACACACAAGTCGCTTCTGTACCTTTACTGGAGTTTGTGCAGGAACATCCCGGAGCACTGTAGGGTGAAGGGTGCACGTCCGGATTCTCCCCAGTGAGCAGGTGTAGGGCCTCCTGTTTCTTGCCTCTCTGTAGTAAGTTTCTGACCTGCCTGTAGCTAGGCCTAACTTTGTCTCTGTCCTGCACCGGCTGACTTTGTGGTAGGGCCTTCCCCTGGAGTACACACTCCTTGCTTGTAGGGTCTCCGTGTCCCCTGGCTCTGTTACGTATCAGCTCTTTGGTGATCCTGGGACCTGTAGTCCTCCAGGAATTCCGGTTGTCTCCTACTGGGTCGTAGAGATCCCTGTAAGCTCGGACCCGGTGTCCGGTATGTGCTTTCTGGGGTGAGCTGGTAAGGCTCCTCTGCCCCCTTGCTACTCTCTCCTCTAGCCTTCGGCCTACTCGGGCCCTCACAAGGCTGTACACACTGGCAGTTGGTGGGCTGCCTCTTCTGCCGCTCTCTAGAGTGTTGGCACGCTCCTAGCTCGCTGACTTGAGCTAATTGAGTCTCACACTGCAGACTGATCTGTTTCTGTGACTAAGAGTGTGCTCTTAGAGTGTTCACTTCAGAGTGTCTTCCCTAGAGTGTTCTTACTTCCTGCCTCCTCCCTCCTTTTTATCTACCTATATGGGCTCCCTCTGGTGGTCTGAGGAAGGGTGAAGGTGTGTGTATGCTCTGAGGGCCTCTTGTGGATGAATCCTTTAATGCACCCTTCTAGGATCTGTGGCACCTAGGACATGCGGTTCCACACACACACACAACAGTGAGGAAAGTGGTCTCCTAAATGGGGGTCTGGAGACGCTCTGCAGTGTGAGGGGTCCTCCACCTGAGGATACATCCGCACACCACAACAGTGAGGACAGTGGTCTCCTACATGGGGGTCTGGAGACGCTCTGCAGTGTGAGGGTCCTCCACCTGAGGATACATCCGCACACCAACAACAGTGAGGACAGTGGTCTCCTACATGGGGTCTGGAGATGCTCTGCAGTGTGAGGGTCCTCCACCTGATGATACATCCACACACCACACCAGTGAGGACAGTGGTCTCCTACATGGGGGTCTGGAGACGCTCTGCAGTGTGAGGAGTCCTCCACCTGAGGATACATCCACACACCACACCAGTGTGGACATTGGTCTCCTCTATGGGGTCTGGAGACGCTCTGCAGTGTGAGGGGTCCTCCACCTGAGGATACATCCACACACCACAATAGTGAGGACAGTGGTCTCCTACATGGGGGTCTGGAGACGCTCTGCAGTGTGAGGGGTCCTCCACCTGAGGATACATCCACACAGGACAGCAGTGAGGATGACAGTGGTCTCCTACATGGGGGTCTGGAGACGCTCTGCAGTGTGAAGGGTCTCCACCTGAGGATACATCCACACACCACAATAGTGAAGACAGTGGTCTCCTTCATGGGGGTCTGGAGATTCTCTGCAGTGTGAGGGGTCCTCCACCTGAGGATACATCCACACACCACACCAGTGAGGACAGTGGTCTCCTACATGGGGTCTGGAGACGCTCTGCAATGTGAGGGGTCCTCCACCTGAGGATACATCCACACCACATCAGTCAGGATAGTGGTCTCCTACATGGGGGTCGGGAGACGCTCTGCAGTGTGAGGGGTCCTCCACCTGAGGATACATCCATACAGGACAGCAGTGAGGATGACAGTGGTCTCCTACATGGGGGTCTGGAGACGCTCTGCAGTGTGAGGGGTTCTCCACCTGAGGATACATCCACACACCACAATAGTGAGGACAGTGGTCTCCTACAAGGGGGTCTGGAGACGCTCTGCAGTGTGAGGGGTCCTCCACCTGAGGATACATCCACACACCACACCAGTGAGGACAGTGGTCTCCTTCATGGGGTCTGGAGATGCTCTGCAGTGTGAGGGGTCCTCCACCTGAGGATACGTCCACACACCACACCAGTGAGGACAGTGGTCTCCTACATGGGGGTCTGGAGACGCTCTGCAGTGTGAGGGGTCCTCCACCTGAGGATACATCCACACCACATCAGTGAGGATAGTGGTCTCCTACATGGGGGTCTGGAGACGCTCTGCAGTGTGAGGGGTCCTCCACCCGAGGATACATCCACACCACATCAGTGAGGATAGTGGTCTCCTACATGGGGTCGGTAGACGCTCTGCAGTGTGAGGGGTCCTCCACCTGAGGATACATCCACACAGGACAACATTGAGGTCCACAAAAATCCACACAAATTCATGCCAGAAATGTGGTGGTTTCATTGTAAAGGGCGACATTTGTGGTGAAGACCGGCAGTAAATATAGACATCCTGCGGGGGTGAAATCTGCAGAAACCATCACTTCTTGCTGCAGGTTTTCTGCACAGCGTGAGGATGAAAGTTCACAACGTCTTATCCAAAGTCTGATACTGTAATATGGAGACTGGAGGAAAATTGCAGAGACACTGCACACCCCGATGTAGAACACACCCCAACATAACACACACACCCCAACATAACACACATACCATACCATAACAAATAGCCCAACATGACACACACTACCATAACACACAGTCCAACGAAACTCACATCCCAAAATAAAACAAACCCAACATAGCACACACCTCAATGAACACACCCCAGCATAACACACACACCCCAATGTAACTCATACCCCAAAATAACACGGACACTAACATAACACACTCTCCAACATAACTCACACACCAACATAGCCCCCTCAATATAACACACACCACAACATAGCACATACCCCAAAATAACGCATACAACAACATAACACACACCCCAAAATAACACACACACCCCAATGTAACTCACACCCCAAAATAACATAGACACTAACATAACTCACACCCCAACTAAGCTCCCTCAATATAACACACACCCAACATAGCCCCCCAAATATAACACACAACACAACATAGCACATACCCCAACATAACACACACACCAACATAACACACACCCCAACATAACTCACACCCCAACATAACTCACACCCCAACATAACACTCATCCCAACATAACACACACCCCAAAATAACACACAGCCCAACGTAACTCACACCTCTAAATAACACACACCCTAACAAAACACACACCACAACATAGCACACACCTCAGCATAGCACACACCCAATATAACACACACTCAAACATAACACACACTAACATAACACACACCCAATATAACACACCCCTCAATATAACACACACCCCAACATAACACACACCGCAACATAACACACATCCCAACATAACACACCCCCAAACATAACACACACCACAACATAACACACCCCAGCATAACACACCCCAACCTAGCACACACCAACGTAACACATCCAAACATAACACACCCTAATATAACACACCATAACATAAGACACCCTAACATAACACACCCCAACATAATACACACCCCAACATAGCACACATCTCAACATAACACACACACACCAACATTGCACACACCCCAACATAACACCCACCCTAACACACACCCCCAACATAACACACAGTCCAATGAAACTCACAACCCAAAATAACACACATACCCCAACATAGCACACACCCCAATGAAGAACACACCCAAGCATAACACATACCCTAACATAACACACCCCAACATAACACACACACCCCAATGTAACTCAACTGATACTATGTCCTTCAGACTGTGACTGTGTCCTCCAGACGGTGACTGTGACCTCCAAACTGTGACTATGTCCTCCAGACTGTGACTGTGTTCTGCAGACTGTGACTATGTCCTCCAGACTGTGACTGTGTTCTGCAGACTGTGACTATGTCCTCCAGACTGTGACTGTGCCCTCCAGACTGTGACTGTGCCCTCCAGACTGTGACTATGTCCTCCAGACTGTGACTATGTCCTCCAGACTGTGAATGTGACCTCCAGGCTGTGACTATGTCCTCCAGACTGTGACGATGTCCTCCAGACTGTGACTGTGCCCTCCAGACTGTGACTATGTCCTCCAGACTGTGACCTTGTCCTCCAGACTGTGACTGTGTCCTCCAAACTGTGAGTGTCACCTTCAGACTGTGACTATGTCTTCCAGACTGTGACTGTGTCCTGCAACCTGTGACCTCCAAACTGTGACTATGTCTTCCAGACTATGACTGTGTCCTCCAGACTGTGACCTGCAGACTGTGACTGTGTCCTGCAGACTGTGACTATGTCCTCCAGACTGTGACTGTGTCCTGCAGACTGTGACTGTGTCCTGCAGCCTGTGACCCCAAACTGTGACTGTGTCCTGCAGACTGTGACTGTGTCCTTCAGACTGTGACTGTGACCTCTAGACTGTGACTGTGTCCTGCAGACTGTGACTGTGCCCCCCAGACTGTGACTGTGTCCTGCAGACTGTGACTGTGACCTCCAGACTGTGACTGTGTCCTGCAGACTGTGACTGTGTCCTGCCGACTGTGACTATGTCCTCAAGACTGTGACTGTGACCTCCAGACTGTGACTATGTCCTGCAAACTGTGACTATGTCCTCCAGACTGTGACTGTACTGTGACTATGTCCTTCAGACTGTGAATATGTCCTCCAGACTGTGACTTTGTCCTGCAGACTGTGACAATGTCCTCCAGACGGTGGCTGTGCACTCCAGACTGTGACTATGTCCTCCAGGCTGTGACTGTGACCTCCAGACTGTGACTATGTCTTCCAGACTGTGGCTATGTCCTTCATACTGTGACTGTGTCCTCCAGACTGTGACTGTGTCCTCCAGACTGTGACTGTGTCCTGCAGACTGTGACTGTGTCCTCAAGACTCTGACTGTGTCCTTCAGACTGTAATTGTGACCTCCAGACTGTGATTTTGTCCTTCAGACTGTGACTGTGTCCTGCAGACTGTGACTGTGTCCTGCAGACTGGGACTATGTCCTTCAGACTGTGACTGTTTCCTCCAGACTGTGACTATGTCTTCCAGACTGTGACTGTGTCCTACACACTGTGACCTCCAAACTGTGATTGTGACCTCCAGACTGTGACTATGTCCTTCAGACTGTGACTGTGTCCTCCAGACTGTGACTGTGTCCTGCAGACTGTGACTGTGTCCTTCAGACTGTGATTGTGACCTCCAGACTGTGACTATGTCATTCAGACTGTGACTGTGCCCTCCAGACTGTGACTGTGCCCTCCAGACTGTGACCTCCAGACTGTGACTGTGTCCTTCAGACTGTGACTGTGACCTCCAGACTGTGACTATGTCCTTCAGACTGTGACTGTGCCCTCCAGACTGTGACTATGTCCTCCAGACTGTGACTGTGTCCTGCAGACTGTGACCTCCAGACTGTGATTGTGACCTCCAGACTGTGACTATGTCCTTCAGACTGTGACTGTGTCCTCCAGACTGTGACTGTATCCTGCAGACTGTGACTGTGTCCTTCAGACTGTGACTGTGACATCCAGACTATGACTATGTCCTTCAGACTGTGACTGGACCCTTCAGACTGTGACTGTGTCCTTCAGACTGTGACTGTGACCTCCAGACTGTGACTGGGCCCTCCTGACTGTGACTGTGACCTTTAGACTGTAAATGGGCCCTCCAGACTGTGACTGTGTCCTGCAGACTGTGACTGTGTCCTCCAGAGTGTGACTGTGACCTCCAGACTGTGACTGTGTCCTGCAGACTGTGACTGTGACCTCTAGACTGTGTCTGTGTCCTGCAGACTGTGACTTTGTCCTTCAGACTGTGAATGTGTCCTGCAGACTGTGACTATGCCCTCCAGACTGTGACTGTGTCCTCCAGACTGTGACTTGTCCTTCAGACTGTGACCTTCAGACTGTGACTATTATTATTATTATTATAGATTTTTATAGTGCCATTTATTCCATGGCGCTTTACATGTGAAGAGGGGCAAATATAGACAAGTACAGTAAACATGAGCAATACAAGGCACACACAAGTACAGAAGGAGAGAGGACCCTGCCCGCAAGGGCTCACAGTCTACAGGGATGGGTGAGGATACACTAGGAGAGGGAAGAGCTGATCGTGCGGTGGTTCAGTAGACTGATGATCACTGCAGGTTGTCTATGTCCTTCAGACTGTGACCTTCAGACTGTGACTATGTCCTCCAGACTGTGACTGAGACCTCCAGACTGTGACTGTGTCCTGCAGACTGTAACTATGTCCTCCAGACTGTGACTATGTCCTTCAGACTGTGACCTTCAGACTGTGACTATGTCCTCCAGACTGTGACTGTGATCTCCAGACTGTGACTATATCCTCCAGACTGTGACTGCGTCCTGCAGACTGTGACTATGTCCTCCAGACTGTGACTGTGTCCTGCAGACTGTGACTATGTCCTCCAGACTGTGACTGTGACCTCCAGACTGTGACTATGTCCTTCAGACTGTGACCTTCAGACTGTGACTATATCGTCCAGAATGTGATTGTGTCCTGCAGAGTGACAGTCTCAGACTGACTGTGTTAGACTGTACTATGTCCTCCAGACGTGACTGTGTCCTGACTGATATGTCCTCCGACTGTGACTGTGTCTTGCAGACTGTGACTATGTCCTCCAGACTGTGACTGTGTCTTCAACTGACTATGTCTCAACTGTGACTGTGACCTCCAGACGTGACTATCCTCCAGACTGTGACTGTGTCTGCAGACTGTGACTATGTCCTCCAGACTGTGACTGCTGAGTGTGCTTGCCCAAGGACTGGTGACTATGTCCTCCGACTGACTGTTGAGACTGTGACTATCCTCCACGACTGTCAGACTATATCCTCCAGACTGTGACTGTGTCCTGCAGACTGTGACTATGTCCTCCAGACTGTGACTGTGTCCTGCAGACTGTGACTATGTCCTCCAGACTGTGAGTATGTCTTCCAGACTGTGACTGTAACCTCCGGACTGTGACTGTGTCTGACTACATAGATACGTTGTCTCTGACTGGTGAATGTGTCTTGCTCAGGCTGTGGGTGTCATTGGACGC
The DNA here is from genome assembly GCA_033576555.1 of Oophaga sylvatica. Lineage (NCBI taxonomy): Eukaryota > Metazoa > Chordata > Amphibia > Anura > Dendrobatidae > Oophaga > Oophaga sylvatica. The sequence continues at coordinate 44,179 of JARQOD010003742.1, read as the reverse complement.
CTATGTTCACTGTTATTTCATTACTCTCTGTATAGATGTGTAGCCCAGCTGTGACTGGAGCCACATGTTACCCTGGAGGATGCACGAAAGGTAAATCCATGATAACCTATAAGCACACAACACTTCACATTTTCCCTGGTTCCACCAGAGGGAGCCCTTGAGATGACAGTAGTGAGATGAAGGCAGTCTAGCTGAGAGTGAGCTAGTCGTTGGTTTTACCTCAGAGTGTCAGATCTTGTCAGAGCGTGTTGCAGAGCAGACAAGCTAGTTACCTCAGACGAGTAGAGAGGGAAAGACTAGCCAAAGAAAGACTTATCTGAAAGCCTGAGGACTTCAGGAGCTACTCAGCTTACATCGTGGAGTCCAGTAGCAGTGGAAGGGATTGCCACTTAGTCTGGTCAAAGTTGAGTCCACTGAGAGTGCTTCAGTGAGCGTTTCAGTAAGTAAGCGTGCCGACGCTTGGAGAGGGTGAAGAAAAGAAAGCTGACATCTGCTGCTAGTTTGTGCTTATGATAGTGGTGAGAGTAGGACGAAAGGCAGGTGGAAGAAAAAGGAAAAGAGAGTGACCGAGGTCAACCAGCATTGATAGCTTACCTCCACTCTGCACCACCGGACACCGGGTCCACGCTTACCAGCATCTGCACGACTGGTAGGAGACACCGGAGACCCTGGACTTCAAGTTGCAGGGGCCCAGCAGTGCTGATACGTAACCGAGGTTAGGAAGACGGGGGTCTGGCAGGTACCGCCACAGAGACACTGTTCTGTCCACAAGAAGACCTCACCACAAGGTCAGCCGGGCGTAGCTGAAGACACGGAGTTAAGCTTTGTTTTATGCAAGTCAGAAACTCACACACATTAAAGGCGTAAGGAGGCCCTACACCTACTCAGTGGATTACTGGACGTGCATCCTCCACCCTGACGGCTTCCCGGGACGTGCCTGCAAATATCACCAGTAAAGGTACAGAAAGAGACTTGCTTGTGTGTGTCTGCATTATTGCTCCTGCACCCCTACACCGCCATATACTCTGAGGAATCAGTCTCGCCTGTGGGAGACTTAACACCTTGCTGCCCCAAACCCTCAGAGGACCTACCCTGCAGCGCTGGTCACCTGACCAGGAACCACAGGTGGCGTCACGAACATTCTATCATCCCCTGTAAATATCCCCCTTTAGTGAGTGCCCAGGGCAACGGACCGAGCTGCGCTACCCGTGACATCCCCCAGTGAAGTGAACGGGCTCGGTGCCGAGTATCCCAAAGCCCTGGTACGTGGACTCATATACCCTCCTACAATTATGGTACATGGAGCCCACCCGTCATGTGTGCTGTGGGTGGGAATGGCACAGGTCCCTTTGGACGGACATCAGGGTGTTTGGCCTCCAGTTTACAGTTATAAATAGTGGACCATGGCCTGGAGCTTCTCTTTTTTCCTGGAAGCTTCGGTCTGGCCCGCCCTGCCTGCAGTTCTGTAATTCTTGTGGTTTTACATGCCCGGTCAAGTGCAAGATGTTTACGCCATTCTCTGTTACAGAGGTTGTATCATCATCGGGTCTAATAATGTAGGATAAACTTGGGAGGTGGACGGCGGACATGTCCGAGGGGAATAAATTGGCTGTTACACCTGAAATATTATTATTTATTTATATAGCGCCATTAATTCCATGGTGCTGTACATGAGAAGGGGTTACATACAAAGTTATAGATATCGTTTACAGTCAACAAATTTACAATGACAGACTGGTACAGAGGGGAGAGGACCCTGTCCTTGCGGACTTACATTCTACGGGATAATGGGGAAGAGACAGAAGGTCGGGGGTGCGGCAGCTCTGGTGGTGGCGGCAATGTGGCAGCTCGGGTGGTGGCGGTGAGGCGGCAGCTCTGGTGGTTGTGGCGGCGAGGCGGCAGCTCTGGTGGCGGCGGTGAGGCAGCAGCTCTGGTGGTGGCGGCGTGGCGGCAACTCTGTTGGTGGCGGCAAGGCGGCAGCTCGGTTGGTGGCGAGGTGGCAGAATGGTTATTGCAGGCTGTAGGCTTTCCTGAAGAGATGGGTTTTCAGGTTCCGTCTGAAGGATCCAAGGGTGGTGGATAATCGTACATGTTGAGACGTGGAATTCCAGAGGATGGGGGATATTCGGGAGAAATCTTGGAGGCGGTTGTGTGAGGAACGAATACGTGTGGAGGATAGTAGGAGGTCTTGGGAGGATCGAAGATAAGTGAGAGAAGATATTGGGAGATTAGTTCAGACACATAGGGAGAGGAAAGGTTGTGGACGGCTTTGTAGGTCAGTGTTAGTAGTTTGAACTGGATTCGTTGGGGAATTGCAGAGGGGAGAAGCAGGGGAGTAGCGAGGGGAGAGGTGGATTAGTCGGGCAGCAGAATTGAGGACAGACTGGAGTGGTGCAAGAGAGTTGACGGGGAGGCCACAGAGGAGGGTGTTGCAGTAATCAAGGCGGGAGATGATGAGGGCATGCACAAGAGTTTTAGTATATTGAGGGCTGAGGAAGGGACGGATTCTGGAAATGTTTTTAATTTGGAGGCGACAGGAGGTGGCAAGAGTTTGGACGTGTGGTTTGAAGGACAGGGTAGAGTCGAGAGTTACTCCGAGGCAGCGGATTTCAGGTGCGGGAGTGAGCGTGATGCCATTTACCATAATAGATAGATCGGGTAGGGAAGATACGTGGGATGGAGGAAAGATGATGAGTTCGGTTTTGTCCACATTGAGTTTTAGGAATCGAGAGGTGAAGAAGGAGGATATGGCTGATAGACACTCCGGGATTCTGGACAGCAGAGAGGTGACATCTGGGCCAGAGAGGTAGATCTGAGTGTCGTCCGCATAGAGGTGGTACTGGAGGCCATGGGACTTTATGAGTTGTCCTAGGCCAAGTGTATAGATGGAAAAAAGTAGGGGCCCCAGGACAGAGCCTTGAGGGACTCCAACGGAGAGAGGGCGGGATGAGGAGGTAGAGTGGGAGACGCTAAATGTGCGGTCGGAAAGGTAAGAGGCGATCCAGGACAGGGCGAGGTCTTTGATGCCAAGGGAAGAAAGAATCTGTAGCAGGAGGCAGTGGTCGACTGTGTCGAAGGCAGAGGACAGGTCAAGGAGGAGGAGGATGGAGAACTGTCTGTTAGCTTTGGCTGTGAAATATGATGTATCCATGTGCCTTACAAAGCTATAAAAGACAAATAAACTGCAACCGACCCCCGACCAACAGAAGTTACTTGTGTCTTTCTTAAAGGGCGTCTGTCAGTGCAGGATGACTGGTCAAACCAAGCCCAGGCACTTGGAGAATCACAGGGGCCAGACATTTAAGTACATCTTCCCACCTGCATATTTTCCATCTATCTCCACTATTCTCTCTATCAATCCAGAGCTGTCAATCAAAGAATAGAGGGGGAAGATACAGGATATACATGCAGGTGGCTCAGTGCACTGAAATGTTTAGTCCCGCCATGATGCACCGGGCGCCTGAACTTGCTTTGAACACATTCTGTGCTGACAGAGGCCCTTAGAGCTATATTTCAGCAGTCTGACGGTGGATGACTGTGTGACCAACTGTGTGTCCGACTGACTGTGTCTGTGTAAGGGGTTGAGTCTTACCCCTTAATACCTCCATGTTGTTATTGTGTATGTATTTATATATATTCTATTTTGTTGTTGCATACTATTGTATATTGTATGTAGTTGTAATATTTATATCTACGTTTCTGCACAATGTAGATAATAGGGACAGTGTAGTGTACAGTATGTGCCCTCGAAATGGGGGCACAGAGTTCTTTAGGCTAAGTCACACTGTAAATAGTTAACTATAGGAGGGGTTAGCTGGGAAATAAGTCAGAGAGGTCTTCCTGTATCAGTCAGTAAGAGGCCTGACCCCTTTGTGCTCAGGTGGGCTATATCCCCGAGCTGCCTAACTACCCGTAACGTTGAAGTTAATGCCTAGCCATCCAGGGGGTACACAGAGAAGAACAAGGTACAGCAGAACCAGCAGTGGAGAAGAAAAGAAGAAAAGGAAGAAGAGGAAGATTGAAGGTCACCGTAAAAGTGTACGGGCAGGTCACTCCAAAATGTGGTGGATAGCTGCGTGGGCTGACTCTCTGATGTCCGGGGCGAAACGGGCATGAGAGTGCTTCACCGTGGTGACGCTTTACAGGGAGGACACTGAGGGGCTGTCTGAGATGCTCCGTCCCGCGGAAACACTTAGTGACGTAAGGAACAGTGAAGGGAAAGATGAAGTGATGTACCATCATCACTGTAATGGAAACTATGTAAATGTGCTGCGTCCTGAAGTAAATAAATCTGTTCAGTTAAGAGTTGCCCTGGACTGTGTCTCTATTCCTTGGAATCCAGTAGCAGCGTCATGCCAGCGCAGCAAAGGGGACGCTGACAGCACAGTGAGTCCTGACCGTACCATGCAAGATAAGAGGTACCGTTTCCTGTGGAGGGAGGCCAGGGTATACAATGCCCGCAATACTCAGCCACGACTACTGCCCTGGCTGACATCTGTATCTGACTGTACTGAATCTGTGTCTGACTATGAATCCCCGTGTGTGACTGTGTCTGTAACAACTGTGTGTCCAACGGAATCTGTGTTTGCGTGACTTAGACAAAAAACGCTGATGTGCGCTCAAAAAACTGAAGGGGTTTTACTCACTTGGGTGCGACGGGAGGAAAACAGGAGGCTCGTTCCTTTAAAAGTTCATGTGGGTTTATTCCTTCATAAATCCCAGAAGCAAAACAGAAAAACAAACAGCCTTTAGATCAGGCAAACAAAATATCCATAGCAGAGCTCTGCTCCGCCAGGCCTGTGGGCACACAGGCTGGGGTAGTGTCCAGTACTCAGGATCGATATGGAGCCAAACACACAGGAGACCTTCCCTCTCAACACACAGACCATGTACCAAACAACAGCCTCCATTATATAGTCTGCTAGCCACACCCAGAAGTGAGGTATGTGGGTAGCCAGACCCACCCATCTCTCACAGCTACTCACAACCCAGTCTCAGGTGCAACAAACGAACCTTAGTGCTTACGTGCACTAGAGAAAATACTCTGTTACATCACAGAGAGCAGCCATCTCTGTGACACATACCTTCCATTGACTACACGGCCATTAGCCTCCTTACATACCTCTCGCTCTGCCTAAAGCCTTGGGGCTTGGCTCTTTCTACTACCAGACAAGGCATTCTTGAGAGGGCATTGGCATTACCATGTAGCTTCCCTGCTCTATGTTCTACATGGAAGTTGAAATCTTGCAGGGCTAAGAAGCAGCAGGTGACCCTAGCATTTTTCCCCTTCGTTTCCCTCATCCATCTGAGTAGGGCAAGATCGGATACCAATTTATTATTATTTATTTCTATAGCACCATTGATTCCATGGTGCTGTACATGAGAAGGGGTTACATACAAATTACAGATATCACTTACAGTAAACAAACTAACAATGACAGACTGATACAGAGGGGAGAGGACCCTGCCCTTTCGGGCTTACATTCTACAGGATTGTGAGGCAGGAGACAGTAGGTCGGGGGTTGCAGCAGTTCCGGTGTTGGTTGAGGCAATATCTCCGGTAGTGGTGAGGAGGCAGCGGGGTCATTGCAGGCTGTAGGCTTTCCTGAAGAGATGGGTTTTCAGGTTCCGTCTGAAGGATCTGAATGAGTTTGATAGTCGGATGTGTTGGGGCAGAGAATTCCAGAGGATGGGGGATATTCGGGAGAAGTCTTGGAGGCGGTTGGGTGAGGAGCGAATAAGTGTGGAGGAGAGAAGGCGGTCTTGGGAGGATCGGAGATTACGTGAGGTAAGGTATCGGGAGATTAGTTCAGAGATATATGGGGGAGACAGGTTATAGATGGCCTTGTAGTTCAGTATTAGTAATTTGAACTGGAATATGCTGAGGGAGTGGGAGTCAGTGAACGGATTTGCAGAGGGGAGAAGCGGAGGAGTAGCTAGGAGAGAGATGAATTAGTCAGGCAGCAGAGTTAAGGATGGACTGGAGAGGTGCGAGAGTGTTAGCAGGGAGGCCACAGAAAAGGATGTTGCAGTAGTCGAGGAGGGAGATGATGAGGGCATGTACAAGCATTTTAGTAGATTGAGGGTTGAGGAAAGGACGGATTCTGGAAATATTTTTGAGCTGGAGGCGACAGGAGGTGGAAAGAGCTTGGATGTGCGGTTTGAAGGAAAGGGCAGAGTCAAGGGTTACAGCGGACTTCCAGTACGGGGGAAAGCGTGATGTCATTAATTGCGATAGATAGGTCAGGTAAGGAAGATCTGTGAGATGGAGATCTAAACTTATGTCCTACCAGATAGTACCGTTATGTGTCCATCGCCCATTTCATGGCCAAGCACTCCTTCTGTATGACCAAATAATTCCTCTCACATGAGGAAAGCTTCCTACTCGGATAGAGAACAGGGTGCTCCTCCCGTGTATCTCCTGAGAAAGGACTGCTCCTACACCAACATCTGAGGTATCTGTTTGGAGTACAAAAAAACGGTTACATTAGGTGGGTATAGATTTAGACAGAAAACCAAAGAAAAAAGCAAAAAACCTTTAAAATATAACTTTTAATTATTCAATTAAGAATGACAGTACAATTATAAGATAAAAAATCTGGAAATAAGACCGCCCAAGCCCTTATAATAGAGGAAAATGTCGAAAAAAGACAGATAACAAGCATGGATTAGGTAGTGTATAGTGTCAATCCTACACTGACCCTGATAGGTCCCTTTTAGCTGTAATCCTACCTACCAGCGGAGGTTGGCACCCTAAAATTTGATGTGGCGCCCCCGCTCAACGTCGGCAGTCCCTCAATCACCGTGCATGCCCATATTGTAAAGAGCTATAGCAATAATTTGGCATGCATCCAACATACTGTTACAATTGTCTATGATACCACTAGGCTCTGGCTCAAGAGGGGAGCTACATCTCATGAAAAAAAGAAGCTTCAATATCTTGCTGGACTAGTCTCATATAGGGAACGTCTCTATTGGAACAGTCCTTTAGTGTCAAGAGCTATCCCTCATTATAGTGGTCATGATCGTATAACACAAGGAAAAATTACAAATAAATAAATGGCTAGACCACCCACTATTAGTGATATACTTGTGTCACAAAACAGAAAACTTCCAAAAAATATACATAACAGCTTGTAACACAGAATGTTCTTGGTCATTAGCTTGATGCTTAATCAGTAAGAAAGCACAGACAATTCAACAAAGGAACAGTTTGATACTTCCACTTATCTGATTAGAGTGGTTCCCAGTGTTATGACGTCCCTTGTCCCTGTCCCTACCCGTTTCACTCCCTCCCGTTACCGGGGATCATCAGGGGACCCAAAATGGGAGTGTGCCATAATAGGAGATGGGAAGGAATGAGCGGCAGGAGTCTCCTATTTACATGAGACTACCATAACTGCCATATCCGGTTCTCCAAAGGCAAGAGAATTCGTTTATCACATGATCACCGCTTGTTTGGCGCTCAGTTGGCGCTTGTCTTGTATTCAATATCCGGTAACCTGCATGCTTCCGGTCTTTGGAACTCACAGGCGTTCCATGCGGCACTTCCGGTTAGACATACTTCAGAGGGCTGCAGATAAGCCCCCGATGTAACCTGAAAGATAAAGAAAACGAGTTATATTATACTCACCCGGGTGTCCGGTCCGATGGGTGTCGCGGTCCGTGTCCGGCGCCTCCCATCTTCTAGTGATGACGTCCTCTTCCTTGCTTCTGTAGCGCTCCTGCACAGGCGCATTGATCTGCCCTGTTGAGGGCAGAGTAAAGTACTGCAGTGCGCAGGCGCCGGACCTCTCTGACCTTTCCCGGCGCCTGCGCACTGCAGTACTCTGCTCTGCCCTCAACAGGGCAGATCAGTGCGCCTGCGCAGGAGCGCGACAGAAGCAAGGAAGAGGACGTCATCGCTAGAAGATGGGAGGCGCTGGACACGGACCGCCCTCCAGGGTGAGTATAATGTAACTTGTTTTTCTTCTCTTTCAGGTTACATCAGGGGCTTATCTACAGCATTATAGAATATAAGATAAGCCCCTGACGGCGGTGGCAGCAGCTAAAATACAAAAAATGGGATGACAGATTCCCTTTAAATCACAGAGATACAGTGGGTTCGGAAAGTATTCAGACCCCTTTACATTTTTCACTCTGTTTCATTGCAGCCATTTCGTAAATTCAATAAAGTTCATTTTTTCCCATTAATGTGCACTCTGCTCCCCATCTTTACTGAAAAAAACAGAAATGTAGAAATTTTTGCAAATGTATTAAAAAAGAAAAACTGAAATCTCACATGGTCATAAGTATTCAGACCCTTTGCTCAGACACTCATATTTACGTCACATGCTGTCCATTTCCTTGTGATCCTCCTTGAGATGGTTCTACTCCTTCATTGGAGTCCAGCTGTGTGTAATTACACTGATAGGACTTGATTTGTAAAGGCGACACCTGTCTATATAAGACCTCACAGCTCACAGTGCATGTCACACCAAATGAGGATCATGAGGTCAAAGGAACTGGCCAAGGAGCTCAGAGACAGAATTGTGGCAAGGCACAGATCTGGCCAAGGTTACAAAAGAATTTCTGCAGAACTCAAGGTTCCTAAGAGCACAGTGGCCTCCATAATCCTTACAAGGAAGAAGTTTGGGATCATCAGAAGTCTTCCTAGACCTGGCCAACCAGTCAAACTGAGCAATCGTGGGAGAAGAGCCTTGGTGAGAGAGGTAAAGAAGAACCCCAAAATCACTGTGGCTGAGCTCCACAGATGCAGTAGGGAGATGGCAGAAAGTTCCACAAAGTCAACTATCACTGCAGCCTCCACCAGTCGGGGCTTTATGGCAGAGTGGCCCGAAGGAAGCCTCTCCTCAGTGCCAGACATATGAAAGCTGCATAGAATTTGCTAAAAAAACACATGAAGGACTCCCAGACTATGAGAAATAAGATTCTCTGGTCTGATGAGACGAAGATAGAACTAAGTGGTGATAATTCTAAGCGGTATGTGTGGAGAAAACCAGGCACTGCTCATCACCTGCCCAATACAATCCCAACAGTGAAGCATGGTGGAGGCAGCATCATGATATGGGGGTGTTTTTCAGCTGCAGGGACAGGACGACTGGTTGCAATTGAAGGAATATGAATGCGACCAAGTACAGAGATATCCTGGATGAAAACCTCTTCCAGAGTGCTCTGGACCTTAAGGTACTGCCACACTTAGCGATCTGGTTAGCGATCTCAATAACGACGCAAGCTAATGAGATCGTTGGTGTGATCCTTTTAGGTCGCTAGTAGCTGCCAAACAGGAGATCTCATTAACAACTCATCAGCGGTCAGCGATCTCTTTAATGACTTTGGCGGTCGTTAGGATGTCATTAGCATGTACTGAGCGCTTCTGATTAATAGGAATTTCCAGCATCGCTCCTGCTCTCTGCGTCCTGCTAGCCTGCTTTGCAACTTCTGCGATCCTCTCTGTGACGCAAAAGAGAACTTACAGATATTGCGATCCATTCCGTGACGCTAAACCCCATATGCGTCACAAACGAGGTTGCTCGTCGTTCGCAAAAGGTGCCAAACACAGCGATATAGGCTCACCAGCAGGACGCCAACGATCAAAAAACGGTCCAGAATGCTAGTGAGCGATCAGCGACATCACAGCAGGGGCCACATCGTTGCTACATGCCACACACAACGAGGTCGCTAACGAGATCGCAAAATAGTGACGTTTTAGTGATCCCGTTTGCGATCTCGTTTGCGATCTCGTTTAGTGTGGCATACCCTTTAGACTTGGCTGAAGGTTCACCTTTCAACAAGACAATGACCCCAAGCACACAGCTAAAATAACAAAGGAGTGGCTTCAGAACAACTCTGTGACCATTCTTGACCGGCCCAGCCAGAGCCCTGACCTAAACCCAATTGAGCATCTCTGGAGAAAACTGAAAATGGCTGTCCACCAACGTTCACCATCCAACCTGACAGAACTGGAGAGGATCTGCAAGGAGTAATGGCAGAGGATCAAAGTCAAAGATGCTATATGATTTTTACAGGATGAAAATGATGAAATGGTAAGACAGGATGTTGAGAAGGCTGAACTGTTAAATTCCTATTTTGCATCTGTTTTCTCTCAGAAAGGAAATGTAACATCAACTGATCTTCACTGTCCTATTAAAGGAATAGAAGAATCCAGGATATCTATAAACAGAAAGACAGTGAGGAAACACTTAGCTAACCTAAATGAATTCAAGTCTCCAGGTCCAGATGAATTACACCCCAGAGTACTGAAGGAGATAGCAGAAAAAATTTTTGAACCACTGTCCATAATCTTTGAAAATTCTTTGAGAACAGGAGAAGTCCCAGAAGACTGGAGAAGAGCAAATGTTGTTCCTATCTTCAAAAAGGGGAAGAAGGTGGACCCAGGGAACTACAGGCCGGTGAGTCTGACTACTATACCAGGAAAGATCTTTGAACAAATTATTAAAGAACATGTATGTAAGTACCTGGACAAGAATGAAGTGATTAAACAGAGTCAGCATGGGTTTGTAACTAATAAGTCATGTCAGACTAACTTAATTTCCTTCTATGACAGAATCACTGACTGGGTGGATCAGGGAAATGCTGTAGATATAGTATATCTTGACTTCAGCAAAGCATTTGACAAAGTATCTCACACAATCCTTATTGAAAAAATGACTAAGTATGGAATGGACAAGGCAACTGTTAGGTGGATTCATAACTGGCTTAGTGATCGGACCCAAAGAGTGGTCGTAAATGGCTGCACATCCAGTTGGAAGAATGTATCAAGTGGGGTACCACAAGGCTCTGTTTTGGGCCCTGTATTGTTCAACATCTTTATTAATGATTTAGATGAAGGAATTGAGGGTAAACTGATCAAATTTGCTGATGACACAAAGCTAGGAGGGGTAGCTAATACTAGAGAAGAGAGAGAGAGGATTCAAAAAGATATAAATAAACTGGAGCAGTGGACAGCAACTAACAGAATGTATTTTAACAGAGAAAAATGCACTACATCTGGGCAATAAAAATGAAAAAAGCATATACAAAATGGGAGGAATAGGGCTAAGTAACAGCACATGTGAAAAAGACTTGGGTATACTAATTGATCACAGACTGAACATGAGTCAACAGTGTGATGCAGCAGCAAAAAAGGCAAATACAATTCTAGGATGTATCAACAGAAGCATACAGTCTAGATCATGTGAGGTCATTATTGCCCTCTACTCCTCTTTGGTCAGACCTCATCTGGAATACTGTGTCCAGTTTTGGGCACCACATTTTAAAAAAGACATCAATAAACTGGAGCAAGTTCAGAGAAGAGCCACCAGAATGGTGACCGGTCTGCAAACCATGTCCTATGAGGAACGGTTGCAGGATTTGGGAATATTTAGTTTGCAAAAAAGAAGACTGAGAGGAGACTTAATAGCTGTCTACAAATATCTCAAGGGCTGTCACATTGTAGAAGGATTATCTTTATTCTCATTTGCACAAGGAAAGACTAGAAGCAATGGGATGAAACTGAATGGGAGGAGACACAGATTAGATATTAGAAAAAACTTTTTGACAGTTAGGGTGATCAATGAGTGGAACAGGCTGCTACGAGAGGTGGTGAGTTCTCCTTCAATGGAAGTCTTCAAATAGAGGCTGGACAGACATCTGTCTGGGATGATTTAGAGAATCCTGCTTTGAGCAGGGGGTTGGACCAGATGGCCCAGGAGGTCCCTTACAACTCTACTATTCTATGATTCTATGATCCCCAAATGCAGGGGTGAAAAACTTGTTACATCATTCCCAAGAAGACTCATGGCTGTACTAGCCCAAAAGATGCTTCTACTCAACACTGAACAAAGGGGCTGAATACTTATGACCATGTGAGATTTCAGTTTTTCTTCTTTAATAAATTTGCAAAAATGTCTACATTTCTGTTTTTATCAGTCAAGATGGGGTGCAGACAGGGGTGAACCTAGCCTCTCTGCTGACTGAGGCGAACTGCAAAATGGCGCACCCCCCATAGTAAAATCAGTACAAATAAATCTGGTTTACTCTTTACTAGCCTAACCTGAAACACATGTAAAATATATACTTTTAAATAGGAATATATTTGAAACATCGATCTGTTAGGGGTCTCAATGCCGCCTGAGGCAAAGTGATCAACTTGCTTCATTTTAGGTGCGCCCTGGCCGGGGAACAGTGCTTACTGTAGCGTTTCTTCCCCAGCGGATGTCCGTGTGGTACTGATGCGGCACATGGGCGGCATACAGTTGCCACACGTATTACACACACGGATATCTCCACTAACGGTTTTTCTGGTACCGGAAATATCAGGATGTGTGAAACCAGCCTAAAGCCACATTCACACGTTCAGTATTTGGTCAGTATTTTACCTCAGTATTTGTAAGCCAAATCAGGAGTGGGTGAGAAATCCAGAAGTGATGATGTGTTTCTATTATACTTTTCCTCTGATTGTTCCACTCCTGGTTTTGGCCTACAAATACTGAGGTAAAATACTGAACGTGTGAACGTGGCCTGACTTCCCGCAGACAGAAGTTGCAGTCACAAGAAGGCGCCTATAAAAGGTGAAGACGGTGACATTATACACAGGAACTCTATATAGCGTACAGGTAAGACAGTTATCACCAGCGACATTATAACCAGGAGATCTGTATATATTGTCAGTGTACAGGTAATACAGTGATCACCGGTGACATTATACACAGAAGCTCTGTATATAGTGTACTGTACAGGTAATACAGTGATCACTGGTGACATTATACACAGGAGCTCTGTATATAGTGTATAGTGTATAGGCAATACAGTGATCACTGGTGACATTATACACAGGAGCTCTGTATATAGTGTCTGTGTACAGGTAATACAGTGATCACTGGTGACATTATACACAGGAGCTCTGTATATAGTGTGCTGTACAGGTAATACAGTGATCACTGGTGTCATTATACACAGGAGCTCTGTATATAGTGTCTGTGTACAGGTAATACAGTGATCACCGGTGACATTACACACAGGAGCTCTGTATATAGTGTCTGTGTACAGGTAATACAGTGATCACCGGTGACATTATACACAGGAGCTCTGTATATAGTGTAGTGTTCAGGTAATGCAGTGATCACTGGTGACACTATACACAGGAGCTCTGTATATAGTATCTGTGTACAGGTAATGTTATGATTTGGTAGCTGAGGAGAGCAGGCAAAAACGGAAATACACCAGAGAGGTTGGAATCTACTGGATTGCAGTACCCTGACTAACCACCACAACTAAAGGCAGCCGTGGAGCGTTCCTACATTGGTCCTAGATGCCTCGTCACAGCCTGAGAGGTTAACTACACCTAAAGATAGAAAGAGGAAAGCTAACTGCCCCGGAGCAGATCCCCAAAGAACATAGGAAGCCCCCAAACATGTAATGGCGGTTAGACTAGAGGAAATACAGACACAGACAGAAAATAGAGAAACAAAAAACAAGAAACAAATATCCTAAAATAAAACAAAAATAAAAAATATATTGCAAAACATGCATGAAGTAGTAATAATAATAATAAGGGTATTTGGTAAACATAATTTTGATCAAAAGAATGTACAAGCCATCCCGCCACGTCAAGGCAACCCTTTGTGGGACAGTCCTACTCTAATATTAAAAACCTTTCCACTTATCAAGTGACGTAAATGTGAACAAGGCAGAGGGACTGAACCCACCAGTTGAAGCATAGGCCAGACAGGATGGATTTTTCAGCTCAAAAGCAGGGCGGTCACACCCTGTCTGGCCTATGCTTCAACTGGTGGGTTCAGTCCCTCTGCCTTGTTCACATTTACGTCACTTGACAAGTGGAAAGGTTTTTAATATTAGAGTAGGACTGTCCCACAAAGGGTTGCCTTGACGTGGCGGGATGGCTTGTACATTCTTTTGATCAAAATTATGTTTACCAAATACCCTTATTATTATTATTATTACTACTTCATGCATGTTTTGCAATATATTTTTTATTTTTGTTTTATTTTAGGATATTTGTTTCTTGTTTTTTGTTTTCTCTGTTTAATGGTCATGTGTTTGATATGCATTTACATTTTGCATACACATCAACTTACTTTTTCAGTTCACAGACAGATAATAGTATGAGCAAACGTTGGGGCCCAATCTGCCTAGACAGAAAAGGATAGGAAGGATACTCACTGCAATCCAAAAAAACCCTAAAAAATGCCAACGCTACTAATTGCAAAAACACCTGAGATCACACGACCTCGACCACCTAAATTAGTTCTCTGGTGTAACAAAACTAAGCCGCAGCCACTGAAAAAACTGGAAAAGGCAAATGAACAAATAACAGTGGCTCCAGAGGAACTGAGAGGAGCCCAAGCCCCCGGAGGGGGGGAACCTGGCTAACCTCACAGAAATGCAGAGAAATATGCAAATGGTAAGCACAAAACAAAAAACTGAAAATATCTTATCTGAGAGCAGGAGAAGAGGCAAGACTCAGCAAGCTTCCAAGAGAACCAGGAAACAACGTTGAGACAAGAACAATTGATCACCGGCAACCATGATGGGAGGGAACCTCCTTATATCCAGCCAGTCTGTGATTCCTGATTGCCAATCCTCATTGAATGGTTCAGTACTGTTTGTAACCACCAGAGGGAGCTTCTGCTCAGAATTCATTTCTAAAACATTCACAACAGTACCCCCCCTTGAGGAGGGGTCACCGAACCCTCATTTGTGCAACCAGGTAGGTCAGGATGAGCTCTGTGATACGCACGGATCAGTCTCCTAGCATGGATGTCCGAAGCAAACACCCAAGAATTGTCCTCCTGACCATAACCTCTCCACTTAACCAAATACTGGAGTTTCCGTCTAGAAAAACGAGAATCCAATATTTTCTCAACCACATACTCCAGATTGCCCTCAACCAAAACAGGGTCAGGAGGCGCAGCCATAGGAATCACTGGCTCGACAAACCTCTTCAATAAGGACTTGTGGAACATGTTATGGATCTTAAATGTCCCTGGAAGAAGTAAACGAAAGGAAACAGGATTAAGAATCTCCATGATCTTATAAGGTCCAATGAACCTAGGCTTAAACTTAGGAGATGCAACTCTCATAGGGATATTTCTTGAGGACAACCAGACCAAGTCCCCCACTTCAAACCGAGGACCATCAGTCCTATGCCGGTTGGCAAACCGCTGGGCCCTCTCCTGAGAGAGGAATAACCTCTCCACTACCTGGTCCCAAATCTGCTGCATACGCTCCACAACAGAGTCAACACCTGGACAGACAGAAGCCTCCGTCTGTCCCGAAGAAAATCGAGGGTGAAACCCAAAATTGCAGAAAAATGGTCATTCTCTGAGAAACAGGGAGGTCGGAAAAAAAAATCCATAGAGATATGGGTCCATGGTCTCTTGGGCACAGGCAATGGCATCAACAAACCACTAGAGCGAGAGCAAGGTTTGGAGCGAGAGCAAGTCCCGCAGGACTGCACAAATTCCCTGACGTCACGAGACAAAGTAGGCCACCAAAAGGACCGACTCACCAAGTCTCTGGTACCAAAAATTCCGGGATGACCGGCCAACGCGGAACAATGAATCTCAGAAATGAGATCCTCTGTACGCCAAAAAGACACTTTGATCCCTTCACATACAGAGCAAAATCAGTGCTTCTCAAAATCTGGAACACAGTCCAAACATGTTTCACATGAGAGTCCCAGTCATTGGAAAAAATCAAGATATCATCCAAATAAACAATCAGAAATTTATCCACAAAATCCCTGAAAATGTCATTCATGAAGGACTGGAAGACGGAAGGAGCATTAGTGAACCCAAAGGGCATCACTAGGTACTCAAAATGCCCCTCTGGGGTATTAAACGCCGTCTTCCATTCATCCCCGTGCTTAATGCGAATAAGGTTATACGCCCCCCTGAGGTCAAGCTTGGTAAACCAAGTAGCACTTTTCACCCTGGAAAACAGGTCAGAAATCAAGGATAACGGATATTGATATTTAACAGTGATTTTGTTCAAGAGACGATAATCAATACATGGCCTTAATGAACCATCCTTTTTGGCCACAAAGAAAATACCGGCACCCAAGGGTGAAGAGGATGGTCTGATATGACCCTTCTCAAATGACTCCTTGATATAAGATCACATAGCGTCATGTTCAGGTACAGACAAGTGATATGGAAATTTAATTAGGATAAAAATATCCTTCTGTGTTTGCTGCTTGCCATGTCCAAATCTCTATATAATGTCTTTTTGAGCGCTCAGAACGAAATGAGGACTGTCCACACGCAAGTGTCAGTATAACAGTTCGTCAAAGACATACATTTATTATTGTTTCAAGGTTTTATACGTTTACAAAAAGGGGCTGGTTAGTCAATTAACATACAATTAAAAGCTGCTAGATTATTGGCTGTTCTAGTGTAAATATGATAATTATGATTAAAAGAGCTGAAGTTGCAGAATTATTGTTTTATATTCTTGTGACCTAGTTGCCTTGCATAACTATAATGTAAACAACAGATATCTAATAGGACATTTTGTACTTCATGCATTTGTTCCTTTACGAAGGTCTTATGGAGGCCAGATTTCTTTAAAACGACTGATTATATCTGGCCTAGAAATATGTGAGCACAGGTTTTTTAGCAAGTGAAATCTATCTAACTGTGAACTGTGAATACATATATGTGAATATACTTTGAATATATGGAATACATATATATTTCCATGACAGTCCCCCCTTAGATACCACTTGCCCTAAAAACCTGCTCCTGGCCCAAAGCGCTGCAACTCTTTTGTGCTGCCGGTGAGTTGAGACACCCCTAGTACATGCCTCCCCCACCGAATACAGACTTTTCGCAAATGGGCGGTCAGGAGGACTGTCCCTGTCGGGGGTTTATGTGTTTGCAATCATAATCTCATAGTTGATATGATGTTTCATCAAGGATGTGTATTCTCAGTCTGGAGGTAGTTCGGAGATCTGGTCAAGCCAGGCAGTTCCATCCGACTGGTGCGAGGTCCAAGATGTTGAGTGGCATCAAATTGGTTGTCTCCTGAACAGTTTTTTCCATTATCCTGCGGATACAAGGAATAACACAGCAACCAGTAATTAATGCAAAAATGAGAACCCCCATAATGGCTGTCCCAACCTGTGCCAACATTTTCTGCCACCCACTCATCCACCCAAAGTATCGATCCCATGGGTCAGTGACACCTGAGTTCTGTTTCAGTTCCTCTGATAACTCAGTAAGTTTCTGTATTGCCATTGTGACTTTACCATTTGGGCCAGTGTTGTCTGGGATGTAGGTGCAACAGGTGTCTTTGATCATTTTGTAAACACCTCCTTTCTCAGCTAGAATCATATCCAAAGCCATTCTATTCTGGAATGCCATAATGGAAGTGGGGCCTAACTGTGCTGCCAAACCTTTTACAGCATCTATGGTGAAGTTAACAAATCTCTGCTGGTTATAATAGATGTAATTTATCCAATCAACATTTTTTTATAGTTACTAGTGGCAATAGTGACTCAAATCCTGCTTTAACTTGGTCTCTGGCCTTGAACTCATCAGGTAGGTCATCTGGTCATCTGTCTGGTCAGTCAGAGCATCCACGACATCCTTCGTGGCTTAGGTGTCTCTCCTGGTACGGGAGCTTCCTTGCAATGCGATACGTGGATTCAAACAGGCTTTCCCTCTAGTTACACAGAGGTTGATGTCATCTGGGGCTCTTGGACAGGATCATCAAATCTGGCAGTGAGGAGAAAAACTCGAGAATGGACATTAGTTTTTGACCAATTCAATTACATAAGTGTTATGATTTGGTAGCTGAGGAGAGCAGGCAAAAAAAAGTAATACACCAGAGAGGTTGGAATCTATGGGATTGCAGTACCCTGACTAACCACCACAACTAAAGGCAGCCGTGGAGCGTTCCTACGTTGGTCCTAGACGCCTCGTCACAGCCTGAGAAGCTAACTACACCTAAAGATAGAAAAAGGAAAGCTATCTGCCCCGGAGCAGATCCCCAAAGAACATAGGAAGCCCCCAAACATGTAATGGCGGTTAGACAAGAGGAAATACAGACACAGACAGAAAATAGAATGAGCAAATGCTGGGGCCCAATCTGTCTAGATAGAAAAGGATAGGAAAGGCACTTACTGCAACCCCAAAAAAACCCTGAAAAATACCAACTCTACTAATTACAAAAACACCTGAGATCACACGACCTCTACCACCTAAATTAGTTCTCTGGTGTAACAAAAACTAAACAGCAACCACTGAAAAAACTGGAAAAGGCAAATGAACAAACAGTGGCTGAACTAAACTGAGAGGAGCATAAGCCCCCCGAAGGGGACCCGGCAGACCCCCACAGAAGTGCAGGACAAAATGCAGGCACCAAAAAACTAAAAGAAGAAAATGTCTTATCTGTTAGCAGAAGATGCAGGCATGAAACAGCTTTTCTGGGTCTCTGGGAGTGTGCCTTATGCTAAACAGTGCAATAGGGAGTGTGTCATGCCATGGTTTGCGTGTCTCTTGGGCAATTTTTCAGCATTCTATTCTTAAGTGTTTCATTCAGTTTTTTCTACCTTCCTGCTGCTCTGGGGGTGGTAAGGAGTGTGTAGGCCTAAATCTGACCCTACTGCTAATCGGGTCTTGTGTGTCAGATTTGCTGTGAATGCGGGTCCCTGATCACTTTCTATCATTTCTGGAACCCCGTATCTGCACACTATTTTCCGAAAGTAGCTTCGTTGCAGTAGTCTTTGCTGACTTGGAAGGCTTCTGTTCATCTTGAAAATTCTTCTTTTGACCACAATGGCGTATTTGAATCCTTCACTTGGCGATATCTGGATGTGGTCTATCTGGATCCTTTGAAGCTGGTAGAGTGGTCTTTCCAGATGAGGTGAGGGGGACTTTCTTCCATACGTCCAGGCTTGCATTTGCCGCAGGTCAGACAGCTGCTGGTGAATTTGACTGTTAGGGTGGAGATCCCTGAAGCGAACCAGTAAGCACCAATCAGATCATTCATTTGTGTCTTTGATATGTGGATGTGGGTCCATCTACCCATTGGACCACCATAGGGTGCATACTTTGTGGTAGGCAGAGTTTGAAGTCTATTATTGTTAGCCTTCCTTCTTCACGTGTTGCTTTTTTCGCATTCAGCTCTTCTTCTCCTTTTGGAGCTTGGTCTTGTAACTTCTTGAGCAGATCCCAGGACGTCTTTTTGTCAGGTTTCTTGTCTTCAGTCGTCATGTAGTAGCCGTCCGGCTCTACGACCTCTCCCACTTCTCCATGTTGTCTTCCTTTGGCTGCTTCTTTGGCTGCCATGTCCGCCATGTTATTGCCTCACGCCTCTTCTGTTTTCAGTTTTCCATGCACTTTGATTTTTCAAATTGCCACCATTTTGGAAGTTGGAGTATACCCAGTAGGTCCCTGAAGGCTCCATGATGCTTCACGGTTGTCCCGTTTGCTGTGATGAAGTCCCTTGTAGCCCAGATGGGTCCAAAGTCGTGTGCTATGCCATGCGAGTACCTGTAGTCCGTGTAGATGTTTGCAGTCTTGCCTTCTGCCATCTGGCAGGCCTTCGTCAGCGCTATCAATTCTGCTTCCTGGGCTGACAGGCTAGGTGACAGACTTCTGGACCACAGGATTTCTTGATTGCTGGTCACTGCACTTTCTGTGTTGAAACTTCTTCTGGAGCCATCCAAGTATCCCCCTTGGGAGTGGGAGTAGAGTGGCCGGGCTGAGGACTGTAGGTCTGGAGACGGTGACATTATGAGACAAAGGCAATAGAGGCGCCACAAAGATGCCTGGTGGTGGGGAGATTACTGTTGGTTGAGCTTGATTGAAGATTGCCAAGATGTCATGTGGAGTGAGAGTTTCCAGTGGCTGTCCAAGAGTGATTTCAGCAACCTTGTCCAGGAGGGTGTGTGCTGCAGATACTGCCATCAGGCAGGAGTGTGCTCTTTTTGCAACTGGATCCAAGCAGGCTGAGAGGCAGCCTAAAAGTCTCTGTTTTCCCCCGTGAATCCGTGCCAGGACTCCAGTAGCATGACCTTCTTTCTTCCATCAGGTAGACGGAAAGACTTCTTGTAGTCAGGTAGGCCTGGTATTGGCGCTGAGACTGTGGAGTTCTTCCAATCTCCTGAATGGGTTGAAGGCTGCGTCTGATAGAAGGAGCGGGGTTGCGTTGATGCAAGCGCACAGAGGCTGCATTAGGTCTGAGGCATCAGGGATCCAGGTTCTGCAATATGACACTAGACCAGGGAAGGCCTGCAGCATTCTTGGAGTTGTTGGGGGAGCCATCTTCTCCATAGTGGTCTCCCAGTCTTTTGACATGTGTTTCGTCTGGTGGGCAATACAGTGTCCCAGGGATGTAACTTGCTTCTGGCATCACTGGACTTTGTTCTTCCAGACCTTGCGTTGCTGTTCTTCCAGGTAGAGTAGGAGAGATAAGGAATAGGCTGTGCAGGTGTCGATGTCAACCACACAAAAGAGAAAGTCATCCACGTGTTGTAGAAGAGTGACTCTTGCATATTCTGCAATCCAGTTGACGAAGATGGAGGACATTGTCTTGGTGAAACTTGAAGGGCTTGTTTTGAGCACCTTGAGGCAACATTGTCCATATGCACTGCACTGGTGCGTGAAAGCAGGCCTCCAGGTGGAGGGGAAACACTGAAGAAGGTACTGGCCAGGTTGATCACCGTGAATACCGTTGCGGTGACTGGGACTCTTGAGAGCAGAGTGTGATGGTTCAGCACTGTTGGGGTTTCAAATACCGTAGCCTCTTTCGCGGCCTCCAGGCCTTGCACCATTCTGAACTCAGTGGGGTTTACAGTCTTTTTCTTCACTGTGGAAAGCTGGGATTGATTCCGATGGGCGAGGCAGCCCAGTTTGGCCTTGTCCTTCAGTATGCGGCAGGGGACTCCCATCTGCTGGTGCAGAGCTGGCGGGAAAACAAGCCGTCTACTAGGATCCACATCATGAGAGATGACGACCAGCTGGCTTTCTTGTTCTCCACCAAGACAGTCACTGTGTTAGCACCTGCTCTGGTCACAGGGGGTCTTCTTGTTGGGATGTCTCCTTGAACGGCTGCTTTTTTCTCAGCACGGGCCATCAGTAGTTTCTTTTTCTCCAGCTCGATCTCAGGTCAGCATTTGTGCACAAGTTTGAAGAGCTGAGTGGCCTTTTTCTGGTCTAGGGCCTGGGTGAACTGGTTGATTGCAGGGGGCACCTCCTGGTGCTTGCAAAAGATGAACCTCTGGCGTTAGAGCTGGATGAGGTGTTGCCATTCCATGAAGCGAGTAGGGTCCTTCTTGAGTTGAAATATCCTGGCCAATGTCAAAGTTCTCAGGCCGTCTTCTTAGGCGAGGTCACTTAGACCTTCAGTTGGTCAGAGACATCTTGACTCTGGGTGATGGAGTGGCTTTTCTGGTACTATGTCCAGCACCTCCTGTGATAGGTCTGCAGTGTGGTTGTTTGAGGTTCCTGTTTCTTCTTGGGTCAGGGGTGAAGAAAGTGTCATGGTCCCATCTTCCTGGAACACTCTGGTCGCTTTCAGCTTCTGCAGTAGGTCCACTCCCAATAGGTTGAGGGTGCAGGTTTTTTACACAACAAACTGAGACATGATGGAGTGTTCTGGCTGAGTCCACACGCTCATGGGCTTCATAATCTGGAAATATCTGACTTGACCATCAATTCCCATGCAGGAAGCAGAAGATTCTGGTTGCGGAGTTCCACAAGAAAAGATATGACTACGCCATCCACTCTCAGGAAAATGGTCCCACTGGTGGGGTTCCTTGTGGACTTGGTGTGCTCTTGTCCTATGGACGGGGTTCTTCACTGCTTTCTGTGTTACTTCTTTTTCTGGGTGAAGTCAGTGTTCTGCACTTGTTCCGGAAATGACCAAACTCGCCACAGTTGTAACACTTGACATTCCTTCTGTCCCGGCGGGACTCAATCCTTTTTGCTACTGTGAGCAGGGTATCCATTGCTATTGACGTGTACTCAGGCCTGGCTGCTACCAGTGGTTTCCTGATTGGTTCTCTCAGTCCATGCACAAAAGCCTGTGCCAACATCCGTCTGTGTGTCTGATCATGGGTAATGAGGCCCAAATCTTGAAACACTTGCATCATTCTGTCATGGAACTTCTCCACAGACTCTGTCTTGTCTTGACTCGTGACATGTAGGCTGAGAGTTTGTCCTGTCAGTCTGCTTTTGGCCCATTCTCTGAGTTGCTCAATTAGCTTTGGTCCTGTCTCCCAGGCATACGCATCTAACTCTGTTGGAAGCTTGAAGTGTTCTCTCATAATTGGCCAGAATGCATCACCTGCTTTTATTTCCATTACGGTCCAGAGATCAGTCCAGGCTGCTGTATACGTTCGCTGGATCTGCTGCATTTTTTGGCAAAATGGCATGGAGTGTATCCCTGGGTCTGGCAGCATACTGATCACCTGGCTTGGGATGAAGGGCTCATAGGATGGTGCCTCTACCTGTCCCTGCTCTATTGGTGCTTGTGTGTTTTCTTCCCTAGTATTGGGCAGCATGTGTGACGTTGCATCTTCATCTTCATCAGATAAGAAGTGACATGGTGTACTTGGTGCATACACTGGGTGAGATTTGGGCTTTAAAGTTGTCTTGCTGCATGGGGATTTCCCACTTCCTTGCTGAGGCTGCGGTGGATCAGTGTCATGGTTCCATGCTAGCAGCCCTGTAGCTATACCACCCCCCTGTGAAGCCCTAGCAGTGGACTGTTGTGTCTGGGGGCTACATGTAGCGTTTTGTGTAGGGAGATCTGCACTTTCTTCTCCTGATATAATGACTGGCAATGTTTGTACTGTGCTTGGGATAGACAAGGTGCCCTGTGCTGGAGACACTGAATACAGGGACACCACATTGCTTGGATTGGGCGTTGACCCAGTTGATGACGAAGTAAAAGGAGAGGGTGTCCCCCTGTGACTCTTGAGAGGGGATGGTTGAAACAAAAATGCCTTCTCCCTGTGGAGAGAGGCGGGGAGCGTTTTTCCCTGTACAAGGCTCCTTACTCAATGAGAGCAGCCTACACCTGTCCCGTGTCTCCACATGATGGACATGTGATGTGTGTGACTCTGAATTCTGCTCTTGTGACATGTCAGTGATCTTTTTCTCACAGATGATTTAACACCTTTTCAAACTTATTCACATAAAAAAAAAAAAAAAAAAAAAAAATCACTTCCTGGTCCGTTCAAATTAACTTGCTGTATCTATCTTTTACACGATGCACCCTGCTCTTTTATAGCAGATGGTAATCTATTAACAAATTTTCCCGTTACCTTTCAAATAACAAAAAAACAAGAAAAAACATTTCATTATGCAGCGTAAAGGCTGCCTGTCTATTTGCTTCTCACGTACTCTGACATTATATTCACATGCCTAGCCCTTCGATTCTTACGTACTGTGTCTATTCCAAAAACATATTCAACAAATTTCCTCGCCGAATGCCCGACGGGTGGGGCTACTCAGACCACTGCTAGTTTGTGTCTGCTCTCTCCACAGCCTGTAATTCTCCTTATCTATGTGACCTTGTTGTAAGGCAAGCTTGTAGAAAAAAAAAAAATGGCTTTAGAAATAAAGCTCTAAAATAAATTGCTTAGAGAAAAAATCTCTCCAAAATCATTTAAAAATGTACTTAAAAGAAAAATTTTTAAAAACAAAAGTTAGATTTAGTAAAAAACTCTAGAAAAAGTAAACATAAAAAAAATAAATTCACCAAAAAGGGGAGAAAAGAAAAACCGTATTAATCATAAAACTCTGAAAAACAACCCTTGTTACTAAAACAGCTAATTAAAAATCTCTGGAATATCAGCTGGCTGCTTCCCCCTCCCTTCCTTATATCTCTGCTTGCTGTCTCTATAGCCACTGAAATCACGTATCAAAAAAAAAAAAAAAAATTATTATTCCTCAGAATAGCAAAAAATGAATATAGTTCAGTCTGAATGCCTGATAATTTTTCACATTAAAACCTGTAGCCAAAAAACTAGCTTAAAAAAATAAAAATCAAAGCCAAGAAACAGAATGCCTGATAACGTGATTAGCAGAGGAGGGGGGTCAAAGGGGTTTTCTCGCTGCTGCAGCCAGCACACTGCTCTGAATGAGTTACTAACAGAGCGCACGGAGATGTGATTTAAAGCGACAGTACCTGATACAGACAGTTGACAGACACCCGGGAGAATACGAATCCCTCTTTTGATGATCTGTGACACATACAAGCTGCTCTGGTAACTGATAACTCACCAATTGCACTGAGCGCGGTGAAGCTCAAGGTTCTATCGCTCTGTACCGTAGCCCTGGCCGGTGCACCGGTCACAGTAATCTGCAATAGCCTTCATCAAAATTCTCACTATCCACGTCTGATTTGACTGGGATGGCCTCCCGGTGCGTGGACAATTATTGTGAGAACTTATCCAAAACAAAGCTTCTGCCCTTCACGTCTGATTTGACTGGGATGGCCTCCCAGTGCGTGAAAGTTTACTGCAGAAACTTAACCGAACAAAGCCCTCGCTTCCACAACTGGATTTTTTTGGGATAACCTCCCTCCAATGTGTGAAGAATATCTGCGTGGACTTATCCAAAACAAAGCTCCCGCCCTCCACGTCTGATTTGACTGGGATGGCCTCCCGGTGCGTGAAAGTTTACTGCGGGAACTTATGCAGCAATTGTCTTTTGCTATACAGCCCCAGAAATTAGCAAGCAAAAACACAGTCACCGTTCCAACTTTCTCCCGGTTCACATAAAACATGAAACATATACAGCACAGCAGCAACCAACTCGGCTTATATCCCAGGGCTTTTGGATAAGGGTATGGACTTTTTACACAACCTGGGAATGCGGTGATGACCACGTCCGACCGGCTGGAAGTGTAGGCTAGGACTAGGCACAGGGAACATTCAGGTAAGATGACAAAGTTTTCTTACCTTACTTATGGAGCTGCAGTCTCCGTCCCGTGTGCCAAGGCCAGGGCCAACACCCCCGTCTCTCCGGTCGGCCGAGTCCTCGTGCGTTTCGTCCAATGCCCCGCGTGCAGGCGCCAACTGATATGGAAATTTAATTAGGATAAAAATATCCTTCTGTGTTTGCTGCTTGCCATGTCCAAATCTCTATATAATGTCTTTTTGAGCGCTCAGAACGAAATGAGGACTGTCCACACGAAAGTGTCAGTATAACAGTTCGTCAAAGACATACATTTATTATTGTTTCAAGGTTTTATACGTTTACAAAAAGGGGCTGGTTAGTCAATTAACATACAATTAAAAGCTGCTAGATTATTGGCTGTTCTAGTGTAAATATGATAATTATGATTAAAAGAGCTGAAGTTGCAGAATTATTGTTTTATATTCTTGTGACCTAGTTGCCTTGCATAACTATAATGTAAACAACAGATATCTAATAGGACATTTTGTACTTCATGCATTTGTTCCTTTACGAAGGTCTTATGGAGGCCAGATTTCTTTAAAACGACTGATTATATCTGGCCTAGAAATATGTGAGCACAAGGTTTTTTAGCAAGTGAAATCTATCTAACTGTGAACTGTGAATACATATATGTGAATATACTTTGAATATATGGAATACATATATATTTCCATGACACAAGTTAAAAAGGCGACCTTTAGGGAATTTACTACCAGGCACTAATTCAATAGCGCAGTCATAGCTCCTATGGGGGGCAAGGATGCAGATTTACTTTCGCTAAACACATCAGAAAAATCAGTCAAAAAGTCAGGAACATCCTGAGCCTGGGGAGAGGCAGAAAAAATAGGAGTGTTGGCATTAACACATTGGCAGCCCCAACTGGTTACAGACACAGATTTCCAATCCAAAACAGGATTATGAGACTGTAATCAAGGGAAACCTAGTACAATAATGTCATGCAGATTATACAGCACCAAAAATTTGCAACTCTCCTGATGATCAGGTTCAACCCTCATTATCACCTGAGTAGAGAACTGGGGTTTATTCTCAGCCAAAGGGGTAGAATCAATCCCCAGTAGGGGAATAGACTTCCGTAGGGGTATCAAGGGAAACCCACAACGTTTAGCAAAATCAAAATCCATCAGGTTAATAGCTGCTCCCGAATCAACAAAATCCTGAGCAGAAAATGTGGACAGGGAGCAAATCAGGGTAACAGTCAACAGAAATTTAGTCTGAACACTACGCAAGACAACTGAGCGTGCAAAACGTCTTCCCCCTTAGGGCAGACTGAAATAGCATGAGAGGCATCACCACAGTAGAAACATAACCCATTGCGTTTTCGAAACTCATGACGCTGTGCCCCAGAAGCCACTCTATCACACTGCATGGACTCAGAAGCTGGTTCACAAGGCAACACTATTCCACGCATACCTCTACGCTCACGCAAACGTCTGTCAATTTGAATAGCCAAAGACATAGAATCATTGAGACCAGAGGGAACAGGAAATCCCACCATAACATCCTTTACATTTTCTGACAGACCCTTCCGAAAAAGGGCTGCCAAAGCATTATCATTCCATTTGGTCAGAACTGCCCACTTTAGGAATTTCTGACAGTACAACTCAGCGTCCTCAAGCCCCTGATTTAATGCCAACAAGGTTTTTTCAGCTTGAACAGTGGCATTAGGTTCATCGTACAATAACCCCAGAGCCAGAAAAAATGCATCAACATTACTCAAAACAGGCTCCCCAGGTGTCAGGGAAAAAGCCCAATCCTGAGGATCGCCACGCAGGAGAGAGATGACAATTTGAACCTGCTGTGCTGCGTTACCTGAGGACTTAGGTTTTAAGGCAAAAAACAACTTAGTTATTTTTGAAATTCAGAAATTTAGCTTGATCCCCCAAAAACAAATCTGGCATGGGGATCCTAGGTTCCACAACCGGCAACCCTGCAAGATAGGTAGCAATACTCCGAACTTCAGTGGCAAGCTGATCCACACGGCCAGACAACTGTGCAAACTCCATTGAGAGAAAAAAAAAATTCCTCCTCAGCACCCAGAGAAAAAGAGGGAAAAAATGCAACAAACAGAGAAAAGAAAAAAAAATTCTGACAACTCCCCCTTTTTTTTTTCCTTTTTACTATTTTTTTCTTCTGTGAGTACCATATAATTTTCAGTTTGGCCGGTGATACTGTTATGATTTGGTAGCTGAGGAGAGCAGGCAAAAACGGAAATACACCAGAGAGGTTGGAATCTACTGGATTGCAGTACCCTGACTAACCACCGCAACTAAAGGCAGCCGTGGAGTGTTCCTACGTTGGTCCTAGACGCCTCGTCACAGACTGAGAGGTTAACTACACCTAAAGATAGAAAGAGGAAAGCTAACTGCCCCGGAGCAGATTCCCAAAGAACATAGGAAGCCCCCAAACATGTAATGGCGGTTAGACAAGAGGAAATACAGACACAGACAGAAAATAGTATGAGCAAACGCTGGGGCTCAATCTGCCTAGACAGAAAAGGATAGGAAGGATACTCACTGCAATCCAAAAAAACCCTAAAAAATGCCAACGCTACTAATTGCAAAAACACCTGAGATCACACGACCTCGACCACCTAAATTAGTTCTCTGGTGTAACAAAACTAAGTCGCAGCCACTGAAAAAACTGGAAAAGGCAAATGAACAAATAACAGTGGCTCCAGAGGAACTGAGAGGAGCCCAAGCTCCCTGGAGGGGGGGAACCTGGCTAACCTCACAGAAATGCAGAGAAATATGCAAATGGTAAGCACAAAAACAAAAAACAGAAAATATCTTATCTGAGAGCAGGAGAAGAGGCAAGACTCAGCAAGCTTCCAAGAGAACCAGGAAACAACGTTGAGACAAGAACAATTGATCACCGGCAACCATGATGGGAGGGAACCTCCCTTATATCCAGCCAGTCTGTGATTCCTGATTGCCAATCCTCATTGAATGGTTCAGTACTGTTTGTAACCACCAGAGGGAGCTTCTGCTCAGAATTCATTTCTAAAACATTCACAACAGGTGACATTATATACAGGAGATCTGTATATAGTGTAGTGTACAGGTAATACAGTGATCGCTGGTGATACTATACACAGGAGCTCTGTATATAGTGTCTGTGTACAGGTAATACAGTGATCACCAGTGACATACACAGGAGCTCTGTGTATAGTGTCACTGTACAGGTAATACAGTGATCACCGGTGACATTATACACAGGAGCTCTGTATATAATGTCAGTGTACAGGTAATACAGTGATCACCGGTGACATTATACACAGGATCTCTGTATATAGTGTCAGTGTACATGTAATACAGTGATCATCGGTGACATTATACACAGGGTCTCTGTATACAATGTTAGTGTACAGGTAATACAGTAATCACTGGTGACTTTATACACTGGAGCTCCGTGCTCCATTCAGTCTCCCCGTGCTCCATTATGCCCCGTGGCAAATTTAAGGTCACGCCCCTGACCACACCCATTTCACAACTAGCCACACCCATATCTACACCCCAATCGCACCCATTTAGCACTGCTGATCACACTGACTGGTACTGACTACTGAGTGCACGGTGGCTGGTACTATGGGCACACTGACTGGTATTGAGAAAAAGAAAGAAAGAACAGAGAGAAAGTAGGAAAGAACAGAGAGAGAAAGAACAGAGAAAGAAAGAACAGAGAGAGAGAAAGGAAGAACAGAGAGAGAAAGAAAGAAGGAAAGAAAGAAAGAGAGGAAAGAAAGAACAGAGTATATAGTGTCAGTGTACAGGTAATACAAGGTTCCCAAATGACAGTATACACAGGAGCTCTGTATATAGTGTAGTGTACAGGTAATACAGTGATCACCAGTGACATTATGCACAGGTGTTCTGTATATAGTGTATAGTGTACAGGTAATACAGTGATCACCAGTGACATTATACACAAGAGCTCTGTATATAGTACAGTGTATATTGTCAGTGTACAGGTAAGGCCGGGGTCAGACATGCGAGAAACTCACACGAGTCTCGCATGTCAATACTCGACACTGCCGCTGGCACTCTGGACTGGAGCGTGCGTCTGCATAGAAATATATGCAGCCGCACGCTCCTGTCCGAGTGCCAGCGGCAGTGCCGAGTATTGACATGCGAGACTCGTGCGAGTTTCTCGCATGTCTCACTCCGGCCTAACACACCAACTCACCAGTGAGGTCTCTAGGTGAAGTCCTTCATCTTCGTGTCATGTATAGTGTACAGTTCCTATAGCGTCTTGTGCTTGGGTGCAAGGAAAACACAGGAGACATAGGTTGATATGAAATGACTTGTATTACTTCATACAAGCATGCTGAAAAGTTCACACAGTTTGCAGGAACAGCGACAGGAGACACAGCAGGCCAGAGTAACTTCAAGCACTACAATAAATCTCCAAAGCAGGTTCAGGATCTCTTCTCTGTACCGTAATTCCTCTGCAAACATGGATTCACCAAACAGCAGGTTTCCAGAGTCCAAAAGTGTTCCAAGGTTCCTCAGTAGGGAATAACTGGAGTACAAGTCCAAGGTTTCCAGAAGTCAGGTCACAGACTGACTGAGGCTTGATTCAGGAGCACTGATTGTTCAGCTGAGGCTGCTTAAGAAGCAAGAGGGAAGAATCAGAGCGGGAACATGAAAACTGGAAACTCCATATTAACTGAGGGCAAGAGCTGCAGAAAGACAGAAAGCAAAATGGCCGACGGAAAACTGAGTTTCAAGGAACATGTCAACAGAGACAAAGAACCTTAGATTACTCCCCCCTTAGGGACAACCTCCGGATGACCTCAGACCAGGCTTGTCAGGGTACCTCTGATGAAACTGGCGGAGCAGGCGAGGAGCATTTACATTATTGACTGGTTCCCATGAGTTGTCCTCCACTGGGTAGCCCTGCCATTTAATCAAATATTGCAACTGATTTCTGTACAACCTGGAATCTAGAATCCTTTCCACCATAAATTCTTCCTGACCATCGACCAGCACTGGGTCAGGGCAAGGAGAAGAACGTCCAGGAAACGTATTGGGTGTTGCAGCCTTTAGTAGGGATACATGAAAGACAGGGTGGATTCTCATAGTTCTGGGCAGTTGAAGACGACAAGCAACAGCACTTATAATTTTATTGATCTTATAAGGTCCAATGTACTTATGTCCCAATTTAGACGATGGAATCTTTAATTTAAGATTTCTGGTTGACAGCCAGACCAAATCTCCTACCTTGAAAGCTGGTGCAGGTTTACGAAATTTATCTGCTGCTTTCTTGTACCTTTCCTGAGCCAATTCTAGATTTTCCTTTAGAAGATCCATATTCTTTTGTAAAGAAGTGATTCTTTCAGCCACTGCCGGCAAGGGCGTATTTATGGGAAATCGAGGAAGAATGTTAGGATGATAACCTAGATTGGAGTAAAAAGGAGACTGCTTAGTGGAGGCGCTCTGAGAGTTGTTATAAGAGAACTCAGCCAGTGGAAGTAGATCCACCCAATCATCCTGTAGGTGGCAGATAAAACAGCGGAGATACTGCTCCAGGGTCTGATTGGTTCGTTCTGTCTGTCCATTAGTCTGGGGATGAAAAGCAGAAGAAAGGTTTACTTTAATGTCCAATGCTGCACAGAAATTTTGCCAAAACCTTGAAGTGAATTGCACCCCTCGATCCGAAATGACCTCATCCGGTACTCCATGTAAGCGAAACACATTCTTAATCATCAAGTCTGATGTCTGTTTTGCAGTGGGTAAGCCGACACAAGGGATAAAATGAGCTGCCTTTGTTAGACGGTCAACCACCACTAGAATGGTGTTCTTCCCTTGAGAGGTTGGTAACTCCACAATGAAGTCCATAGAAATGGATCCCCACGGGCGGGACGGGGTGGGAAGAGGTTGCAACAGACCAGTTGGTGAGGAGCGAGGTGTTTTGCATCTTGCACAGACTTCACATGAAGTGACATAGTTTAAGACATCTTTCCTGTAAGTGGGCCACCAAAAGAAACGAGAAAGAAATTCTTGTGTCTTTAGAATTCCCCTATGCCCGGCTATCTTGGAATCGTGGATGAGTTGCAATACTCTCAATCTGACTGTTTCAGGTATATACAGAGGTTGTCCCTGAATCCACACACCATTCTTAAAGACAAGACTTACGTCCCTTGGGGGTTGAGCCAACAAAGAATCCGCATGGTATGCTTCCTTGATGTCCTTAAGTAGGTCTTGATTATGAATCACTCCCAGGAATCTAGAGTCAGGAAGAATAGTCTTAGGAGGAGTAAGTGGACGTGTCTCTGCTGAATGAATCCTAGAGAGTGCATCAGCCTTTCCATTGCGCGATCCTGGTCTATAAGAAATGACAAAATTAAATTGGTTTAGGAAAAGATTCCAGCGAGCCTGGCGAGGAGTCAGGCACTTAGCCGACCTGATAAATTCAAGGTTACGATGGTCTGTCAGGACGACTATTTGCTGTGCAGCTCCCTGAAGAAGGTGTCTCCATTCCTTGAAGGCGGCAATAATGGCCAACAATTCTCTATTGCCCACATCGTAGTTCCTCTCAGCCGAAGACAACTGCTGGGAAAAGAAGGCACAGGGATGCAAGACATTCTTCTCACCTGTTCTCTGAGAGAGTATAGCTCCAACGGCACAGTCTGAAGCATCCACCTCTATTATGAAGGCAAGCTCAGGGTTGGGATGTACTAAGATAGGTGCGGTGGTAAATTTATCCTTTAAACAGGAAAATGCTTCCTGAGCTTGCGGGGTCCAGGAGAACCTAGACTGTTTCCGGGTAAGTTGGGTGATAGGTGACACTACCTCAGAAAAATTCTTAATGAAACGTCTATAGAAGTTGGCAAACCCGTTGAAACGCTGCACCTCCTTCACATTTCTAGGAATTGGCCAATCCTTGATGGCTTGGGTCTTGCTTTCATCCATACTAATCCCTTGCGTAGATAGTACATACCCCAGAAATTGAATTTCGGTCCTATGGAATTCACATTTTTCAAGTTTGATGTAGAGATGGTTTTGTCTTAGGCGTTCTAAGACCATTCTCACATGTCCATGATGTTCCTCTGTGGAGTTAGAAAAAATTTGAATATCATCCAGATAAATCACCACAAATGTATCTAGGAGATCCCTGAAGATATCATTCACGAAGTGTTGGGGCTGGGGCGGTACTCAGACCAAAAGGCATAACTAGATATTCAAAGTGTCCATAGCGTGACCTGAAAGCAGTCTTCCATTCATCCCCAGGTCTAATACGGACCAAGTTATAGGCCCCACGGAGATCCAGTTTAGAGAAAATTTTGGCATGCCGCACTCTCTCCAACAACTCAGGGATTAAAGGCAATGGATAACGGTTTCTAATAGTAACCTTATTGAGTTCCCTATAGTCTATGCAGGGTCTCAGAGATCCATCTTTCTTCTTCACAAAGAAGATGGGTGCACCTGCGGGAGATGAAGAGGGCGTATGAAGCCCTTGGCTAAATTTTCGTCTATATAATCCTTCAAAGCTTTTAGCTCGGGCCCCGCTAGGGGGGAGATCTTACCAAAAGGTATCTCGGCTCCAGGCAATAATTCAATTGGACAATCATATGGACGGTGAGGAGGAAGCTGATCAGCGTTCTTCTTGTCACATAAATCCACATAGTCCTGGTATACAGCTGGTAGTTCAGGGACTGACATGGTTCCTTTAGGAACAGAGCAAGCTGAAACTCCTTGACTCATCTGTTTTCTCCGGAAAGTGTAATTCCTTGGTCTCCCAGTTAATCGTAGGATTCTGCGCCTGCAGCCATGGTAGCCCTAGAATAATGGGAAAGTGGGGAGAAGAGATAAGCAAAAAAGACATTTTCTCCTGATGATCTTTACCCATAAGGACCCTCAAAGGCTCTGTTTCTTGATCCACTGGTCCAGAGGTCAGCAGGGAGCCATCCACAGTCTCCATCTGTACTGGAGTAGCCTTCTTCACTGAACGTATCCCCTGTTTCAGAGCAAAGGAGATATCCATAAAATTTCCACTTGCTCCTGAGTCGATCATAGCAGAGCTAGACACCCAGACTGAGTCAACCCAGAGTTTGATGGAAAGGAAGCAATGAGAACTGTTTCTTTTATAACTCAGCTGGGACACCGCTGAGGAAACTTGAAAAATTGCAGCGTTTATACCGTCATCGTCCCCAGAACTAACAGAGTTTAAGTCAGAGAAATCAAGATCTCTTGCAGCAGATCTCTCTGGAGCCTGAGGCTCGGACATGACAGAGCTCCTCTCGCAACACTCACAGTGAATGACTGCTGCAGTAGTCTTACAAGAACGGCTGGGGCAGTTTATAATGAAGTGCCCTGACTTACCACAGTAGAAACATAGATTTTCCTTTATACGATGTTCTTTGCGTGCATCACTAACCCGTCTTTGTAAAGAGTCCACCTGCATGGGTTCAGGTTCTGGTTCCCTTGTGATCCTACTCAAAGGTTCCTTAGCTGAGGAGGGAGGTAGTAAAAGGTTAGTGCGATTATTTTCGAACCATCTCTCTTGTCTGCGTTCAGTCAGACGAGCATCAATACGGATACAATAGTTAATAAAGTCACCTAACGCAGTGGGAGGGTCGGCACGAGCAAGTTCATCCTTAATCAGTGGAGACAACCCTTTCCGAAAAATAGATTTTTTAGCGGAAGTGTCCCAAGTGGTATCAAGAGCCCATCTCCTGAAATCCAGGGCATATTCGGCTACTGAAAGCTTACCTTGGCGCAAAGTTAACATGGCTGCTTCAGCTGTTGCACCTCGATTGGGGTCATCAAACACCTGCCCCATGGCTGAAATAAAAGCATCAAGGTGATTCAAACAATCATCCTCAGTCTCAATCAGAGGGTTTGCCCACATCAAAGCCTTATTGGTAAGCAACATGATTATAGTAAGCACTTTGGATCATTCAGGGGAAATTGTGAAGCATGTGCAGAGAAAAATAGATTGCATTGGTTAATAAATCCCCTGAATTTCTCACGTTCACCGCCAAAACGAAAAGGAGGTAATTTGGGGATCCCAGAACTTGGGGTTATGGCAGGAGCCTGGCTCGTTCCTCTAGAGCCTCAATCCTGACTCGCAATTCCTGGGTAGTCTGTCCAAACACTTGCAAATTATGATTAGTGAGGTCCTGTAGGCTTGCAAAACAGGTTTTTAAAGTCTGTACATCTGAAAGGATTGTATCAGTCACTCCGCAAAGTTCCTTTATGCGGGCCTCCATCTTCCAGATCTTTTAAGGCAGAAGTGCTGGAAGGAGAAGAGGAAAGGAAAAAAAAAAAAAAACAATAGTGTTTACCTGTGGTAACACTCCAGAGTAAAATTTTAAGGGGAATGCGCTCACCTGGAATGGTTGTGAGAAGTCACAACCACTGTCATCACATAAGGTATTAAACGGACATCTGATATCCACAGTCACAGCAGACATGGCTTTCCCAGACCCAGCAGACACTAAACATTGGCTCCTGAATCTTGTCATGTATAGTGTACAGTTCCTATAGCGTCTTGTGCTTGGGTGCGAGGAAAACACAGGAGACATAGGTTGAAATGAAATGACTTGTATTACTTCATACAAGCATGCTGAAAAGTTCACACAGTTTGCAGGAACAGCGACAGGAGACACAGCAGGCCAGAGTAACTTCAAGCACTACAATAAATCTCCAAAGCAGGTTCAGGATCTCTTCTCTGTACCGTAATTCCTCTGCAAACATGGATTCACCAAACAGCAGGTTTCCAGAGTCCAAAAGTGTTCCAAGGTTCCTCAGTAGGAAATAGCTGGAGTCCAAAATCCTAGGTTTCCAGGAGTCAGGTCACAGGCTGACTGAGGCTTGATTCAGGAGCACTGATTGTTCAGCTGAGGCTGCTTAAGAAGCAAGAGGGAAGAATCATGGCGGGAACATGAAAACTGGAAACTCCATATTAACTGAGGGCAAGAGCTGCAGAAAGACAGAAAGCAAAATGGCCGACGGAAAACTGAGTTTCAAGGAACATGTCAACAGAGACAAAGAACCTTACACTTCGCTTTTCATCTTTCATCCAGCACAGACTGCCATCACTTCTTCCAGCCAGGGCTCATCTCTGCAGGAAATAATACAGTTATCTAGAGCACCGCTTGCAGAACACATTACTTATTTTTTCCCAAATTCTAAACTATACCAGATGAAGAAAAAAAGGCGCCATAGTGTTGCCCTGCACAGTAACAGGACCTCCCCCTATTTAAAACAGTATCCTCAAAAAAAATAAAATAAATACATGACTGCAGTAGTAATATCCCTTAATTAGCCCCTATGGTAATAATATCTCCCATCCTGACCCTGTGTGTCTCATTCCTGGCTCCAGCCATATGTTCTCCCATCCTAGCCCCATATGTTCTCCCATTCTGCCCTTAGGTGATGTTCCATCCTGTCCCATATGATCTCCCCATCCTGCCCCATCTGCTCCATGATCCTGCCCAATCTGTCTCCATTGTATCCATACTGCCCCATGATCCTTCAACATCTGTCTCCATCTTGCCCCATGATCCTGCGGTTCCCTGAAAAATCCACACGGGAAAATTGCCCACAGGAAAATTGTCCACATGGAAAGTTGCCAATTGCAGCATCACAAAGTTTCAGATCTATGATATTTGAGGTGCAAGGTGAGGATGTTCACATGATATGTGATCAACTTGTGATTTACAGTTGACCTAGTGCAAAACTGCAAAAATGCTGAAGATCTGGGGTTTGTAGCAGTCTGTCATTATCAGCAATAGATAGATCTAATCTGCTCTCATCTCTCACTGATTCTGCCTTATTCCTCCCACCAGCCCAAAACAGCAGCACATGCAGAACCAGCAGCAGTGTGATCCAGAGGAGCCATCACCAAAGTATCACTGTATTATCTGTGGAGTTACATGGGACTGCAGGTCACATCTAATACATTGTCATCTCAGTGGGAGCCCACCAAAAGCAGGGTGCTTCTGGCAGAGAAGGCACAGCAGAAAGGTGAGATTCTGTCACTTGTGCCACCTTGTGTTCTTCCTGAGAATGTATGATATGTTTTTGCAGTGGTGTAACTGGAGTCTGATGGGCCCCAGTGCGAAATTTGGACCTGCCCCCCCCCACCACACACACGTTGGTTAGATGTATCGGCCCCTGTAGCGTTCTAAATTCTACAAAGACTTATGAATTGTCCCCTTCCCCCTTCATTATGAAGTAATGTCCCCCATCCTGGTATATGTGCCCATCATCCTGGTGAATATGTGCCCATCATCCTGGTATATATGTCCCATCCTGGTATATAAGCCCCCTTCCTAGTATATATGTCCCATCCTGCTTTACATGGTCCCCAATCCTAGTGTACGTGTCCCCGTTCTGCCCCAATGCATAATTAAAAACAAATCATTCTACTCACCTGTCCTCTGCTCCCACCTCCCCCAGTGTGTTTTGTAGTCACCGCTCCACCCGGCAGCTGACATCGGAGAGTGCGCCACTGTCATGCGCCGCTCCCTGTGGCTGCACCTCCGACGTCAGCTCACAGCCACTGCGCCGGCAGCATGTATCGCAGTGCAGGGACCTGACGGGCTGCATGTCATCTGGATCTGCGTCTTCAGTGAGGATTCATCTTATGGTCCTTTTTTGTATAGGTGAAAGGTCACTTCAAAACTTAGTTCAACATATTTCACAATAGTAGGTACCAGGCGAAAATGAAGTGAGAAAGGTGGAAGGAAGGTGAAGTAAAATCAGTATCTTTATTAAATAACATTTAAAATACAAGACGAGGTTAAGAAGAGCAAAAAGAGCCTCGGATAGAAGGGGAAGGTCTGCAGCAGAGAAAGCGATCTATTACATTGTGAATGCAGCTGAATTCTATAATGATAGCGGTTAGGCCTCTTTCACACATCCGTTTTTCTCCTTGCGGCGCCCCCGGCATTTTTCCGCAGCGCCGCATCACAAAACTGTATGCACCGCATGCGTTTTTTTTCCCATAGACTTTCATTAGCGCCGGATGGCGCCGCATGTCACTGCGGCGCGTCCGGTTGCTGCCGGATGCGGTGTCTGTTCACCGTCCGGTGTCTGGAAAAAACGTTGCATGTAACGTTTTTTGTCTGCGGCGAAAAAGCCGCATGCGCCGGATGCGGCGCGTGCAGTTTTTTTTTACAATGAAAGTCTATGGACGCCGCAATGCGCCGCATCCGGCTTGAGCCGCATCCGGTAGCCGCATCCGGTTTTTTAATTGATATACCAGCCCACAACAAACAGATACCAGACAGATACCACCCCTCATAAAAAAAAAATTTTGTGGGACATCAGACACATCCACAGAAGCCACAGAGCCACAGACGCAGCCACAGACGCAGCCACCGACGCAGCCACCGACGCAGCCACCGGAGACTCAGCCACCGGAGACTCAGCCACCGGAGACTCGCAGCCAGGATCCGCACCATGGAGCGCCAGGAAAACAGACGGTAAATATGCCCCCGCCCCAAAATCCAAAATTTACAATACATATGTCACCAATGCTGTGTGAGCTGATGTTTATTTTTGGCACCCTGGTACATTTTATATTTCATGTTTTTTCTGTGATGGGGATTGGTTCCCCTGGTATTGTATGAAATTAAATTGCCGATGATGGGGTGGGTCCCCGAGTTTAAAATGCATTTGTTTGGGAACTTTATTGTGTATTCCCTGCTACTGTTGTGAATGTTGATAATGTAGATCTACTGGTACTGTTTTTTTGCAGTGATGTGCTTGGTCTCCCTGCGACAATATGAAATGTGGATGTATTTGTGTATCATATAATGTTTTTTTTTTTTGTTTTTAAATCTTTTTTTTTTTTGGGCCTGTGATGTGGTTGCTTGTCCTGCTACTATCTGAAATGTGCATGTGTTTACTATCCTAATATGTTGATGTTGTGTATTTTTGTTTTGCCTTATTTTTTTTATGGCCTGTGACGGGTATTATGTACTACTGCTATGTGAATTTTTTTTTTTTTTTTGTTAGCTCAATCTTTTTTTCTTTAAAATTTTTTAAACATTTTCTTGGCCCTGTGATGCTTTTGCTAGTCATCATGCTATGTTAAATGTGCATGTGTTTACTATGGTAATGTTTATCTCCATTTTTTTTGCCAATGTTTATTTTTTGTGGCCTGTGATGGTTTTTCTACTAATGCTCTCTTGCATTTGTTTAGTATGCTAATGTTTTTTTGTTTGCAATCTTTGTTCATTGTGGCCTGTCACGGTTTATCTACTCATGCTGCTATTACATTTGCATGTGTTTAGTATCCAAATGTTGATCTACTTTTCTTTTTGTTGCAATGTTTTTTTTTTGGGTGCCTCTGACCTTAAATCTACTCATGCTCGTATGTGAAATGTCCATGTTTTTATTATCATTATGTTTGTACTGTTTTTTTTTTGTTATTGGGGATCGGTTGATTCCCACTGTTAATTTTTTATTTATTTATTTTTTTTTTTTGTCCAGGGATACGGTTTACCCATGGTACTGTTGATGGCTACAAATGATTGCATGTGGTCGGAATAATGTCCTTGTTTGAATGTTATATTTTAAAACAGGGACAATCAATACATATAAACACAATTCCTTTTTGTCTGTTAATTCCACAGCAGAAGAATTGATGCTGCTGATCCAAGGGCGCAGGAGATCCTGGATGCAAGGAGGCAAGCCAGTAGAAAGTAAATATGACATCCCCCATGTGCCTAAAAATTAAATGTTTGTTTTTCTCTTTCAGCCAGGGACAAGGAATCCGCATATATTCACTGTCCCTTTTTGTGTCCTTATTCAACAGCAGAAGAATTCAACGAGCGGCGGCGGCTGAAGCGCAAGTTGAGCAGAGGGAGGAGAGGACCTCCAAGCTAGGAGGCTAGCAAGCAGAAAGTAAGTATTATAGCACACATTTTGCTCTAAATTACATGTTTGTTTTTCTCTTTCAGCCAGGGCAAAGGAATACAGATATATTCACTGTCCGTTTTTGTGTCCTTATTCAACAGCCGAAGACTTCACCGGGCGGCGGCGGCGGCGGCTGAAGCCCAAGTTGAGCAGAGGGGAGGAGAGGACCTCCAAGCTAGGAGGATAGCACGCAGAAAGTAAGTATTACAGCACACATTTTGCTCTAAATTACATGTTTGTTTTTCTCTTTCAGCCAGGGCAAAGGAATACAGATATATTCACTGTCCGTTTTTGTGTCCTTATTCAACAGCCGAAGACTTCACCGGGCGGCGGCGCGGCGGCTGAAGCCCAAGTTGAGCAGAGGGGAGGAGAGGACCTCCAAGCTAGGAGGATAGCACGCAGAAAGTAAGTATTACAGCACACATTTTGCTGTAAATTACATGTTTGTTTTTCTTTCAGCCATGGACAAGGAATATAAAATTTACAGTCCCTTTTTACTTAACAGCAGAAGACGTCAAGAAGAGGGGGAGGCGGCGGCTGGAGATAGACGAGAGGAGGAGAGGCGGGCAAGGAGGGAAGCCAGTAGAAAGTAAAGATTACATCCCCATTTCAATAAAAATACATGTTTGTTTTTCTCTTTCAGCCAGGGACAAGGAATATAGAAATATATTGACTGTCCCTTTTTGTTTCTTCCACAGCAGACAACGTCAAACAGCTGCTGCAGCTGCCGCAATGGCGGTGTTGGCGGAAGAGGCAGCGGCTGAAGCGGCGGTGGCAGCACCACCGGCATCACTATCTCCTCCCTCCCAGCCAGAGCCAGAGCCGCCACAGCAGGACACAT
Source organism: Oophaga sylvatica (assembly GCA_033576555.1). NCBI lineage: Eukaryota > Metazoa > Chordata > Amphibia > Anura > Dendrobatidae > Oophaga > Oophaga sylvatica. Next base: position 4,508 of record JARQOD010003742.1, on the reverse strand, counting down.
CTTCTTCTGGGAGCCCTCCTAGCCATCGTCAGGAATTGGCGGTAAAAATATGTATTTTTAATTTTTCTATCCACAATCCATCTGTGGGCTATATGTCTTGATTGGATTTTTTTAATAACAGGAATCTGAAGATGACGAGGAGCTCCCAGAGGAAGAAGGACGGGGTGGAGAGATACCCGGAGTGGGCTCACAATTCGTAAGTATCCTGCATCAATCGCAGAAACACACCTTCACAGTACACACAACACATAGAAAAACATTTAGTGCATACTTCACACAGCGGACAACACCTGCCAATATCCTAATTTTTATTTTCATTTTTAGTCTCTCGCATCTGGGAGCCAGAGGGTTTCTCCCAGCGCCTCCCAGGGTCGTCGTGAGACTGTCGGCGGTTCTCAACGTGTACGTTTTTTTTTTTGCCATTTTCTATAATTTTTCATTTTTACAAAACGTGTTATCTAAAAATGTTTTGTGCATTAATTTTCCCATTGTAACATGTATAATTTTGAAAATTTCAAACCATGTGTCTGATGATTTTTTTTTTTCCTTTGTTAATTTCACAGGCTTCACAGCGTGCTCCCGACTCGGACACGGAGGAGGGATTGGACGTGGAGTTGATGATCGACCTGGTCCGAGAAAGGGAGCCGCTGTGGAACATGGGGGACCGCCAGCATGCGGATCAAATTGTGACACGACGGCTCTGGACGGAAGTGGCAGCAGCAATGGTGCACCGCTGGGAGGACCTCAATCCTAGGTCCCAGACTAAATTACGTAAGTATAGTTCATGTTGCTGACTGTAAAGGTGTTTTTTCAAAACTTCTGTCCTCGTGTAACCAACGCTTCATGTTTTCCTTATTTTCTTTTGTGAAACACTATGGAAACAATGAAAACATTAACTCTGGGGGACACGAGGACTAAAGTGTGGTTGTTGTATAGTAACCAATGTGTGCTTTCTCGTTTCAGGGGAGAGAATTATGAAGCGGGTGGCGGTCTGTGAGGGATCGCTTTAAGAAGGAGTTCAACAAAGAGATGCGGGCCCCGAGTGGATCTTCAGGACGCCAGAGCAAGTACAAATATGCACGAGCTCTGGCGTTCCTGCGTGTAACAATGGTCACCAGAAGGTAAATATAACCATAAAATGTTAACTTTTTTTTTTCCAGCCAGGGCCATTCCACATCTGTATATTAATTTTATGTTTTTGTTTCTTCCACAGCACGGTGAGCAGCACTCGGGCGCCCGCAGAGTTGGAGCCTTCTAGAGCGATCCCTCAGGAGACCGACACCGAGGGACACTTTGACCAACCCTCCACATCTGACCCTTCCCAGACTTCACACACATTAGATCCCGCAGTCCCCTCCACCAGCACTGGAGCATCGTGGCCGGCTGCATTACATGAATCTGCTGGTGAGGATATAGCCTTCCCTTTACCCCACCCTTCTGACCCTGCCACCTCTAGTACATCTGCACCTTCCCACACATTAGATCCTGCAGTCCCCTCCACCAGCGCTGGAGCACGTGGCCGCTGCATTACATGAATCTGCTGGTGAGGATATAGCCTTCCCTTTACCCCACCCTTCTGACCCTGCCACCTCTAGTACATCTGCACCTTCCCACACATTAGATCCCGCAGTCCCTCCACCAGCGCTGGAGCATCGTGGCCGGCTGCATTACATGAATCTGCTGGTCAGGATATAGCATTCCCTTTACCCCACCCTTCTACATTGTCCATCCCACAGGGAGACGCGCTGATTATGAGCGTAAATAGCCTTCTTACCCCTCGCCTGCCTAACACTACCTCCCATTGTCGCGTCCCACAGCTGGCCGTGCGTGCTACATAATTGGGTAGGATATAGCTCCTTTACCACTCCTCTAACTGCTCCAATCGCTCCTCACTGGGACGTGCGGCTATATGTGGGTAGTTCTTCCACCTTCACGCACTTAGTCAGCTGCACCTCCAATTAACCGCAGTCCCCCAGCTGAATGTGGCCTCTTACATGGGAATCTTCTTACCCCTCTGCTGCACTATAATGCCTCCAATTAATCCGTCCTCCAGGGCATTGCGCTGCATTCATTGGCAGATACTCTTCCACTTGCCCCTTACATCACTCACCATTAGTCCCGCATCCTCACGCTACATCGCGCTGCTACTATTGGGTGAAACTTCTTCCACTTGACCTCACTATAATGCATCACATACCCGCCCTCCACAGCGCACGCGCTACTGAATGCTGGAATCCTTCTTTACCACCTGCCTCACTACCTCTTCCAACATAATCCGTCCTCCAGCGCGGAGGCGCTGATACAAATCCTGTAGGAAAGCTTCTTACCCCCTTTGACTCCTTATACACGACTCACATATCGCGTCCTCACAGGAGCAGTGCGCTTTAATGAATCGCTGTAGATATACTCTTTACCACCTTCTCTGCATAACAGCGCACTCAACATACCGTCCTCCACCAGAGTGTGCGTGATAAGATGCTGTGTAGCTCTACCCCTTGACTGCCTTATACATCGCCTTCCCACAATTAGACGTCCTCCAGCTGGGACGGGGCTGATAAAATGTGTGATAGCTCCCTTACCCACCCCTTCACCTCTAGTCATCGCACCTTCCCACCATTAGATCCGCAGTCCCCTCACCAGCTGAGACTCTGGCGCTGCATTACTGATCTCTTCAGGTATACCCTTCCCCACCTTTACCCTGCCACTCCAACATTGCCTCCCCCTACCGCACTACACGTGCCGGCGCTTACATGAATCTGCTGGTAGATATAGCCTTCCCTTTACCCACCTTCTGACCCTGCCACCTCTAGTACTCTGCACCTCCCACACTATCGATTCCCCAGCCTGAGCACGGGCCGCGCTCATACTGTCGATATAGCTTCCCTTTACCCCCCTTCTGACCCTGCACCTCTAGTACATCTGCACCTTCCCACACATTAGATCCCGCAGTCCCTCCACCAGCGGAGCACGTGGCCGCTGCATACATGATCTGCTGGTCAGATATAGCTTCCCTTACCCCACCCTTCTGACCTGCCACCTCTAGTACATCTGACTTCCCACACATTAATCCCGCAGTCCCCCCACCACCTGGCATCGGGCGGCGCATTACATGAATCTGCTGGTCAGGATATAGCCTTCCCTTTACCACCACCCTCACCCTGCCACCTCAACATTGACCCCACCTAATCGCGCCTCCGCGCTAGATCGTGCCGGATAATACTTTCACCTTCCCTCACCCACCTCACCTCCACTTAGACGCACCCTCCACTAGTCGGCGCCTCATACGCTGGCCGGTGCTTCTTACCCTTACCTCCCTTTACCACTCACCTCCCATAATCCCTCCCACAACTGCATCTCCGGCTGAGACGTGGGATTACTATTCGTTACCTCCTTACCACCTTCCCTCCACCTCTATCACTGCACCCCCCACATACGCCCCTCACCAGGCTGGGGGCTGCTTCTTACACTGCTGCGTACCCTCCTTACCCCCCCCTAACCCTGCACCCTCACACTGCCTTCCCAATTCATCATCCCTCACAGCTGCTTCCCCCCCTCATCTGACTCTGTAAGTACCTCCCTTATCCCCACCCTCCAGCCCCTGAGACGCGCCTTACATGATCCGAGATCCTCCTTCCCCCTGGCCCTGCCCCTGACACTGACCTTCCAATTAGCCCTCCCTCCCCCCTGGACCTGCCCTCTAAATCTGCTTCTCACATTATCCCCCATCCCCTCCACCTCTGACTGCCCTCATACATGACCGTCCCCAATTAGCATTCCCTACCCCACCCTTGCCCTACCTCTTACTCCTGACCTTCCCCACTTTAACCCTCCCCTCCCCAGCACGGCTCCGCCGTGATCGCCTACACGTGGAGGATAGCCTCCTTACCCCACTTCTGACCCGCATTAGTCTCTCCCCCCCTACTGACCCGCCCCTCATCGCCCTGACCTGCCGCTCATACTGACTGGTCGTGCTTCCCTACCTCCTTGACGCCTCCCTACACCCACCTCCACATAACTGCACCTTCCCACCTAGATCTCGCGCCCCCACCAGCTGGAGATCGCCCTCTTAACAACCTGTAGTCACCTCTTACCCCACCTCTCTTCCCCACCTTACCTCACCTTCCACACAGATGTGCCGCTGCCATCACACGCTGGGCATGTCCTCTTACAATCTCTGCAATATACCTCCCTTCCCCCCACCCTCGTCCCTACCCACCGCTAGTACATCCCTGCCCCACATTATACCCCATTCCCCACCTTCGCACTGCACTCGCCTCATACTCTTCGTCGTAGCCTCCTTCCCCACCCTTCTGCCCTGCCACCTGATCTGCACCTTCCCACACTTAATCCCGCACCCCTCACCGCCTGAGCACGTGCCGCTGCATACATAATCCGTCTTTATCCCTTTACCCCCCCTTCACTGCTATATCCCTCCCCCTTCCCCACCCCCCTAGCAGTGACCTCCCATTAATCCCCTCTCACCCACTTACCCACCCCTGCTACTCCTG
>JARQOD010003741.1:0-61582 GCA_033576555.1 Oophaga sylvatica | reverse complement strand
AGATTAGTGTAGTGTTGGCAGTATATACATATTTACACAGTGGTGTATTGCTGGCAGTATATACATATTTACAGATTAGTGTAGTGTTGGCAGTATATACATATTTACATAGTGGTGTAGTGTTGGCTGTATATACATATTTACAGATTAGTGTATTGTTGGCAGTATATACATATTTACAGATTACTGTACTGTTGGCAGTATATACATATTTACATAGTGGTGTATTGTTGGCAGTATATACATATTTACATAGTGGTGTATTGTTGGCAGTATATACATATTTACAGATTACTGTACTGTTGGCAGTATGTACATATTTACAGATTAGTGTACTGTTGGCAGTATATACATATTTACACAGTGGTGTATTGCTGGCAGTATATACATATTTACAGATTAGTGTAGTGTTGGCAGTATATACATATTTACATAGTGGTGTATTGTTGGCAGTATGTACATATTTACAGTTACTGTACTGTTGGCAGTATGTACATATTTACTTAGTGGTGTATTGCTGGCAGTATGTACATATTTACAGATTAGTGTAGTGTTGGCAGTATATACATATTTACATAGTGGTTTATTGTTGGCAGTATATACATATTTACAGATTAGTGTAGTGTTGGCAGTATGTACATATTTACAGATTAGTGTAGTGTTGGCAGTATATACATATTTACATAGTGGTGTACTGTTGGCAGTATATACATATTTACAGATTAGTGTAGTGTTGGCAGTATGTACATATTTACAGATTAGATTACATATTTACACAGTGGTGTATTGCTGGCAGTAAGTCTCCTCCTTGTGTCTGAAGGCACCTTCAATGTCCAGACTTGAGAGAGCTCCCCTCCTATTCAGCCGCTATTCGCACGGATTCTCACTGAGACTACTCCTGTGTCCGGGTACATCGAGCACCCAGACTGAGATAGCTCAAACTCCTGGAGACTGCTTCTTGTGCCTGGACTCCTTGTCCAGACTAAGCGAGCTCTCACTCCTGGAGACTGCTTCTTGTGCCTGGACCCCTCCTGTGTCCAGACTAAGCCAGCTCTCTAACTGTGTTTGCAGACACCTACTTCTGGTCTCCTAATTAACAGCTGAATGGTTTCAGGCCTGAGCTGCAAGTGTGTGCTGAGTGTAAGGTGTAGTGACCTTTCTCTACCACTAGGTTTACAAAGCCACACATTTCCCTTATACCATACAGCACAGTACCTAGGTGAAATGTACACCCCATTCGACACATATTCCTTCACTGTCTCACAATATTTACATAGTGGTGTATTGTTGGCTGTATGTACATATTTACAGATTAGTGTAGTGTTGGCAGTATATACTTATTTACATTGTGGTGTATTGTTGGCAGTATGTACATATTTACAGATTAGTGTAGTGTTGGCAGTATATACATATTTACATAGTGGTGTATTGTTGGCAGTATATACATATTTACAGATTAGTGTAGTGTTGGCAGTATATACATATTTACATAGTCGTGTATTGTTGGCAGTATGTACATATTTACAGATTAGTGTAGTGTTGGCAGTATATACATATTTACAGATTAGTGTATGTTGGCAGTATATACATATTTACACAGTGGTGTATTGCTGGCAGTATATACATATTTACAGATTAGTGTAGTGTTGGCAGTATATACATATTTACATAGTGGTGTATTGTTGGCAGTATATACATATTTACAGATTAGTGTAGTGTTGGCAGTATATACATATTTACACAGTGGTGTATTGCTGGCAGTATATACATATTTACAGATTAGTGTAGTGTTGGCAGTATATACATATTTACATAGTGGTGTAGTGTTGGCTGTATATACATATTTACAGATTAGTGTATTGTTGGCAGTATATACATATTTACAGATTACTGTACTGTTGGCAGTATATACATATTTACATAGTGGTGTATTGTTGGCAGTATATACATATTTACATAGTGGTGTATTGTTGGCAGTATATACATATTTACAGATTACTGTACTGTTGGCAGTATGTACATATTTACAGATTAGTGTACTGTTGGCAGTATATACATATTTACACAGTGGTGTATTGCTGGCAGTATATACATATTTACAGATTAGTGTAGTGTTGGCAGTATATACATATTTACATAGTGGTGTATTGTTGGCAGTATGTACATATTTACAGGTTACTGTACTGTTGGCAGTATGTACATATTTACTTAGTGGTGTATTGCTGGCAGTATGTACATATTTACAGATTAGTGTAGTGTTGGCAGTATATACATATTTACATAGTGGTTTATTGTTGGCAGTATATACATATTTACAGATTAGTGTAGTGTTGGCAGTATGTACATATTTACAGATTAGTGTAGTGTTGGCAGTATATACATATTTACATAGTGGTGTACTGTTGGCAGTATATGCATATTTACAGATTAGTGTAGTGTTGGCAGTATGTACATATTTACAGATTAGTGTAGTGTTGGCAGTATATACATATTTACATAGTGGTGTACTGTTGGCAGTATATACATATTTACAGATTACTGTACTGTTGGCAGTATGTACATATTTACATAGTGGTGTACTGTTGGCAGTATATACATATTTACATAGTGAAGAAAGAAAAGAGGAAAAATAGTCTAATGGTCATAAATACAAACTTTATTAAATATATGAGCAAGGTATCTGGCAAAATAGGGTAATACATCCCTCAATACACACAATCAAAAACTGGGCCGGAAAATGACCGTGTAGCATCAACAAAATACATTCTGCACAATAGGCAAAGTATAAGCCATGTATGTCAAACAACAATTGCCACAGTGCATATAGCAAGGAAAGTAATGACAAGGATATATGAACATAGTGCGTCTATAGAACAATGGATCAAATCATGGTCAGTGCCTATGAGTCTATATACCGCACAGCATAGAAACAATACATATAAGTGGCAAAAGGTGGCATAGATATTTACCGGTAGATGCGGTGGTCACAGTCACCCAGCCAACCCCGACGCGCGTTTCGGAGCGGAAAAGACGCTCCTTCCTCAGGGGCATGTAACCAAGTAATGAACAGATACATATATATATATTAAAAGGAACGGAAATGCCACACACGCTGTCGCAACCTCGCGCATACACACCGCGTATACCGGGCGTCACATCCGTATCACGTGGGGCCCCACGTGATCCGGCCATGAGACGTCACCGGAAGTGACGCCCGTATACGCGGTGTGTATGCGCGAGGTTGCGACAGCGTGTGTGGCATTTCCGTTCCTTTTAATATATATATATGTATCTGTTCATTACTTGGTTACATGCCCCCTGAGGAAGGAGCGTCTTTTCCGCTCCGAAACGCGCGTCGGGGTGGGCTGGTGACTGTGACCACCGCATCTACCGGTAAATATCTATGCCACCTTTTGCCACTTATATGTATTGTTTCTATGTTTGTGCGTATATAACTCATAGGCACTGACCATGATTTGATCCATTGTTCTATAGACGCACTATGTTCATATATCCTTGTCATTACTTTCCTTGCTATATGCACTGTGGCAATTGTTGTTTGACATACATGGCTTATACTTTGCCTATTGTGCAGAATGTATTTTGTTGATGCTACACGGTCATTTTCCGGCCAGTTTTTGATTGTGTATTGAGGGATGTATTACCCCTATTTTGCCAGATACCTTGCTCATATATTTAATAAAGTTTGTATTTATGACCATTAGACTATTTTTCCTCTTTTCTTTCTTCGCTTGTCCTTAATAGTAGTTGGTCTTTTATCGTCCATTTTTTTGGCATTATATAATATTGCTATGTGATCCTATAAGGATCACTTTTTTTACTCTATCCATCTATGTATGTTGCCAATATCGCTGTTTATATCTTATATCTCTCTATTTCTGTGTCATGCACAGGTTCCTCTACAGCGTTAATAATGGACTATAGAGCCAAAGAAAAAGCTTGGCTCTCTCAATTAGAACAGGTTTTTGGCAGTGGTGGGGCGATGTTTCCAATGTTGGAGATCCAAGTTGGGATGACAAATTTTCTAATATCAAATCCATGATTTTGAAGAGATCCAAACTATGGTGGAATAGACTTTTTTTAGAAAAATATACTAATAACAAGATGATTCCACGTGGACTCAGGGTTCGTGTTATACCCCTTTTCCTGTTGATGATGAATCATTTATGTCCAGATGGGAGGAGGCATGTGACACCTGTTCGTATTCTCTCATGCAGCTCCTGATTAACCTCAATTCTAAACAAATTAATGAGCTTGATAAAAATATTGATACCCTACAAACTGAGATCCGTAGTGGCTGTGCTTCAGAAAGGATCCAGTCATTTGAACTAGATATGGACAAATGCATGGATCAGCTTGTAAAAACTATCCAAGATAACCAAATAAAGAAATATGCCAGAGATACTAAAGACTATCAAGGCAAAAGAGTTTATTTATGGAGGAAGAAAAATGGCCCTATTAAACCTAGGGGATTGTCTAGTTTCTCTTCTATGAGTGATATTTCTGACACGTCATCTGTATCAACGACATCTTATGGAGAAACACATAGGTTACGGGACCATGCCTTCCATCCATATAAAAGACGTCCTATATACACTTCTGAAGCACCTCGTAATGACAACAAGGTGATTAATCTCAGTAATCATATATTATCTGATTCTGATGTTTCTTTACTTGGTAGGGGCTTATCCTACTCTCCCACTTCCAGCTACGATCCTTTCACGGGTGTCAAAGATTTACACATCTTTGCAAGGTCATTACTGTTCAAAAGGTATTTTTACAATGGTGACATTTCACATCTTTTTCCTACAGAAGAGGAGCAGGAGGCACTAAGGATTTTGGAGGAGTTGTCATTGGAACACAATGATAATGGAGGTAAGATCCCTCCTTCCATACGTCCACGTTCCAAAAAGTTCCCCCCTTTTTCCACTTGTCCCAGTATTGATTTGTTCGTGCGGGTGGTGGCGGAGGATTTCTCTAAGATACCTTTGGGTAGAGGGGCTGATAATCTCACTAGAGATGAAAGAGAACGATTAAAGTTCCTACAAGGTTTGCCTGATGTTGTGCTGAAGCCAGCCGATAAGGGTGGCAATGTGGTTATCTGGCCTAAATCTTTATATGAAAGGGAAGCATTTCGTCAGCTAAATAATTCTGTTTGTTATCGCAAACTTACATATAATCCCCTTTCTGCTTATTCTGCGAAACTAGAAGATATTCTTAAAAAAGCTGTTGATACTAATGTCATCACTGATGGGCTGGCTTCCGCACTAAGAATCAGGGAACCTACTATTGCCACTCTATACCTCCTACCTAAGGTTCACAAGAGTCTTACGTCACCCCCTGGCAGGCCCATCGTGTCTGGGAGGGGTAACTTTTTGGAAAATATAAATAAGTGGATTGACCATTATCTTCAACCATTAGTTGCCAACCTCCCCTCCTTCCTCAAAGATACCGGCGACTTGTTGCGGAAGGTCGATGGTTTGTGTTTGGAGGGTGATTCTCTATTAGTTTCCTTGGATGTTGAGTCCTTATATACCAACATTAAACATTCTGACGGCATTGCCGCAGTCCGATTCTTCCTTGGAACAACCACATTAGCTACTGGCCTTAGGGACCTCATCCTGGAGCTACTAGAGTTCACCCTCACCCACAATTTTTTGTCTTCAAAGGATCCTTCTACCTACAGCTCCAGGGGACGGCTATGGGTGCTGCCTTTGCGCCATCCTATGCCAACCTCTTCCTGGGTCTGTGGGAGAGGGACCTTTTCCTGACTGACAAACAGGGGTCAATTAATCACGTCCCTTTTTGGGTTCGTTATATTGACGATATCTTCTTTGTCTGGCAGGGCACATCCATCGACCTTGGGCAATTCGTCGCCTCTTTGAACAGTAATGACCTTAATATCCATCTCACTCTGGTTTGGGACCCTTCTGCTATTAATTTCTTGGATGTTGCCATTAAGAGGGATAATTCAGGTGTTATCCAGACCGATATTTATCGCAAGGAGACTTCAACTAACATGGTGTTACATTCCACCTCTTGCCATCCGTCTCATGTGACTAAAGCGATCCCTGTGGGACAGTTCCTCCGACTACGGCGGATCTGTTCCACGGATTCTGATTTTGAGGCAAGAGCCAAAGAACTAAGGTCTCGCTTCTTAGCTAGAGGCTATAGTGGACGCTCCATTAAGAGGGCATACCACAGAGCCAAACATTCTTTGCGTAATGATTTGTTATATAATAATACCACCAGATCTAAAGATTCAAATATGGTCAGATTTATCACCACTTTTCACCCCCAACACCACAGGATGCGGGAGGCTGTACAAAGGGCGTGGCCCATTTTAAAAGTGGATCCTATCATCGGTAAATTTCTTCCCGATAGACCATATTTCACTTTTAGACGGGCTAGAAATCTACGCGATCAATTGGTTTCTAGTCATTACTCTGGTCAACACATCGGCACCTTTTTAGATAAAATTCCGGTTGCTAATGGATGTGCTCCATGTGGAAATGCGTGGCATGCCCGAACATTGTACGATGCTCTACATTTGCTAATTCTGATGGAACTAAACAATTTTCCATCAAACAACGCATTACGTGCACGACAAGATATGTCATCTATTGCGCTAGTTGTCCGTGTGGACTACTCTATGTTGGTCTTACCACTCGACAATTTAAAATCCGAGTACGCGAGCATGTCCTGGGCATTGCAGCCGCATCCACATGTACTGACTTAGCTATATTAAAAAACGTTGCCGCGCCACTTTGCTGAATTTCACCACTGTGACAGCTCTTTGTTAAAAGTTAGGGGTATTCATGCCCTTAATATTAATATACGGGGTGGAGATTTGTCTAGGAGGCTTGCACAGGCTGAGACTAAATGGATTTGGACATTAAAAACCATTCATCCTCATGGGTTAAATGAGAACATATCATTTGTCCCCTTCTTGTAATCTCCTCATTGGTTCATCATTTATATCCTTCATCCGCATGATCTTTTGTTTTATTTGTATTTTAACTATGTATTTTCTTTGTAGATACTTTTCTGCCTACCGATGCTTTGCACATTTTTCGTACATATACTGACGACCACTTGGAGAATCCCGAATGTCACGTCTCTCTTCTTATGGATCCCTTTGTTCCTGATATATTGGACCTCCTATAATGTTTTTGAAATAGAATATCTTATTGTGACCTGAGGAATATTATATTCAGTATGATGTGTTTTTTGCATTTTTGTATTATCGTTCATATTATATTATTTTTTGTTGTTGTATATTTTGTATTATGATTTCTTTTTGTTGGTTGCTTTTTGGTATTTTATCACTTTTTACTATTATTATTTACTATTTTTTATTTGTTATTATTTTTCTCTTTTATGTTGTACACTTTTGTTATGTCTTATTAATTTTGTTTTGTTATATGTGTTTTGTTACACTTATACATTTCTGTCTTTTCCGTTTAATTTTGCATCGTTGTGGCCATTTTTATTCCTGGTGTTTTTTTTTTTTTTTTTATATTGTGGCGACTCTGCGCATGCGCTGTCCTTTCTTCGTGCCGCCGCGTCACTTCCGGTGACGTCTCATGGCCGGATCACGTGGGGCCCCACGTGATACCGGATGTGACGCCCGGTATACGCGGTGTGTATGCGCGAGGTTGCGACAGCGTGTGTGGCATTTCCGTTCCTTTTAATATATATATATGTATCTGTTCATTACTTGGTTACATGCCCCCTGAGGAAGGAGCGTCTTTTCCGCTCCGAAACGCGCGTCGGGTGGGCTGGGTGACTGTGACCACCGCATCTACCGGTAAATATCTATGCCACCTTTTGCCACTTATATGTATTGTTTCTATGCTGTGCGGTATATAGACTCATAGGCACTGACCATGATTTGATCCATTGTTCTATAGACGCACTATGTTCATATATCCTTGTCATTACTTTCCTTGCTATATGCACTGTGGCAATTGTTGTTTGACATACATGGCTTATACTTTGCCTATTGTGCAGAATGTATTTTGTTGATGCTACACGGTCATTTTCCGGCCCAGTTTTTGATTGTGTGTATTGAGGGATGTATTACCCCTATTTTGCCAGATACCTTGCTCATATATTTAATAAAGTTTGTATTTATGACCATTAGACTATTTTTCCTCTTTTCTTTCTTCGCTTGTCCTTAATAGTAGTTGGTCTTTTATCGTCCATTTTTTTGGCATTATATAATATTGCTATGTGATCCTATAAGGATCACTTTTTTTACTCTATCCATCTATGTATGTTGCCAATATCGCTGTTTATATCTTATATTTACATAGTGGTGTACTGTTGGCAGTATATACATATTTACAGATTAGTGTACTGTTGGCAGTATATACATATTTACAGATTAGTGTACTGTTGGCAGTATGTACATATTTACATAGTGGTGTATTGTTGGCAGTATATACATATTTACAGATTAGTGTACTGTTGGCAGTATGTACATATTTACATAGTGGTGTATTGTTGGCAGTATATACATATTTACATAGTGGTGTATTGTTGGCAGTATATACATATTTACATAGTGGTGTATTGTTGGCAGTATGTACATATTTACATAGTGGTGTATTGTTGGCAGTATATACATATTACATAGTGGTGTATTGTTGGCAGTATATACATATTTACAGATTAGTGTACTGTTGGCAGTATATACTGTGAGGCAGTGACCGGGATCGTTTACAAGTGACGTTATATTTCCCCCAGAATGTGTACAGAGACCTATTAAAGCCATTGGAGTGCATTGCAGTCACACACACAGCTGCGGCTGCAATGCAGGAATGAAGGTGAGCAATGGCCTAGTCAGACTACCTGGCTAAGGCAGATTAAGTAAAATCCGGCAGGGCCTTCATTTCTTGGAGGAGGTCACAGGTGGCAGTGGGGCGGCCTCCTCCCTGCAACCCGGGTTTTCCAGTGGCTTTTGCCACAGGTCTTTAAAACTCCTGCACTATGGAATAGTGTTGTTCTATGTTGGGACCCTGCAAGGAGCATAGCAGGAAAGCTCCACAGGACTGTGTATAGCTGAACCCAGGCCTGGGACGGCTCTGCACCAGTCAGGCTCTAAATTTACAAACGAAAAACTGCGATCAAAAAATTCCCAAAGAATCCATAAAAGGTACAAAATATTTTATTAGAAATTATCAGGATATGAGGTAAAAAATGGGACAGGGGTCAATACCAAAATGCACATGAAGATGAGGGGCACACAAAGTGGGAAAGGGGGATGAACACAGTGAACATGATCTTTAATTGACATATGGCACAATTGCATCATGCATCATGTTGATATGAATAATACATCAAAACAGCGTATGTATCATACACAGAAATCCTATGTATAATGTAGGTAGCAGGATGAAATGTAATAAACAAAAAATATATATATATCTGCATATAGCCTACATAATAACAGAGCATGTGTCCACTCCCAAAAGTCCTATATAGTATAAGTAGCAGGACGCAATGTAATAAGCTAAATAATTACCTGCAAATACCAGATAAGTGGACCTCCACTGCGTGCCCACCCCGACGCGCGTTTCGGCAGAATAGCCTTTTTCAAGGGGTAAGGAGAACAGGAAGAGGGGGGTTTTTAAAATACTGCACCCTCCAATAGGATGGCTAGATTTAATCATGTGCCCAAGTGACTCGATATAGGCCCAATAGGAAACGCAATTCCACATACATACTGCGTCATACTAAAGCTGTGAGTCTAATTTGCCAGCATCACCTGCATCTATGATGACGCGCGCGTCGCCACAGTAACCCGGGACGCACGGCCGCGTCGGCATCACATGGCAGGTGACGTCAGAACCATGTGACTGATCACCATGCCAGCGAAGATGCCGAGAGCGGCCGAACGTGACAGGAGCTACGGCGCACGCGCATGCAGGCGAGCGGTGAGCCGGGCAAATAAAGACAACCTGAACAGAAACTGACACAAGGAAGGTAAGTATGTGTATCCAAAAGGAAGCAACCTATACATATCGCCAATATTTGTCCCACATACAGGTTGATATAAATTCAATGTGTAAACTATCCAGGAAATCATTATCAACATATATTAGAGCAATAAAATATAGACAGCGACATACAGATATCAGAAATATCAGAAATATTTGTCCCATACAGAGGCAAATATTAGTAAACTGATTATTATCAAAATATTATCCAAACAACACAAATCAAACGATAACAAAAAATAATAGAAAATTAATTTACACTAATTCAAATAATCTTCAAGAGCCAATAGGGTCACATTGATGGTAACGATGGGCAAGATTGATCACGGAGAGGGCATATCATCAGATCCGGAAATTTGTAAATCTTGTAGCCAAACGAAAGGTTGATGCAGAAATATAACTAAAAGAATATATAAAAAAAGTTAAAATCAAGTACGAAAACACGTCATGTGTCATAATGGAAGTAACCCAGCACAGCAACAGATGAACCAAATTACAAAAATGGAACGAAGCTAATGGCTTCGTTAAGACCCTTAGGTTGGACCGAATCAAGGTCCATATCCATTTGGTTTCGCGTTGGGATAGTTTCTGTGTCAAGTTTCCACCGCGAACACCAGGATCAATTAAATCGATCCCTCTAATCCTTAGTAGGGAACTATCACTACCATGGTGGATCTTAAAATGACGTGGTAACGTCCTAAGTGTGGATAGGTCCTCATGGTCGGCGGCCGCCTGGATACCCAATACGTGTTCGCGAACACGTACTTTTAGTTGGCGTGTTGTCATTCCAACATATATCAATCCACAGGGGCAAAGGGCAAAGTATACCACATACCTTGAGACACATGCCTTTACAGCTATTAAGGATCTACATCTTTTTGCTAGGTCCCTGATATTTAAGAAAAATATTTAGACTTGAGAGTCCTCAGTGGTTGATACCTTTTAATGGCTAACTGAAAAGATGGTAACAAATTGCAAGCTTTCGAGACTACTCAGGTCTCTTCATCAGGCATAGACAGGAAGAGACCTGAGTAGTCTCGAAAGCTTGCAATTTGTTACCATCTTTTCAGTTAGCCATTAAAAGGTATCAACCACTGAGGACTCTCAAGTCTAAATATTTTTCTATCTACTGGCTAACACGGTACGAAGATACACATCTTTCCTATATGATATTTAAGAGACATTTTTTTGACCCTCAAAAAAATTCTGTATTTCCTACAGCGGAAGAACAAATAGCTCTTCAAGATCTGGAAGAACTGGCCTCTGAACATGTCCATGGAGAGGGAGGTAAGATTCCCCCATCGATTAGGGTCAAATCCAAAAAATTTCACCCTTATCTACATGTACATCTATTGATCTGTTTGTACAGGTTGTCTCTAAAGATTTCATGAACATCCCTACACGAATAAATAATGACAATCTAACTAGGAGGAACGTAACAGATTGGACGCCCTGAGGGCTCTCCCAGATGTGGTGTTAAAGCCGGCCGATAAAGGGGGCAACATAGTTATACGGCCCAAGTCCCTTTATGAGAAAGAAGCATATAGGCAACTCAATAATAAGACTTGTTACAAACGCCTTACATATAATCCCCTAATATCATTTGTGGGCGAATTGTCTAAAATCTTAAATAAGGCCGTGTGCGATGAAGTTATCACTAAAGAGCTGGCTTCGGCGCTACAGGTGCAGGAACCTACCATCTCCACCCTGTACCTGTTACCTAAAGTGCATAAAAATCTGGGGAGCCCCCCGGTCGTCCAATCATTTCTGGTACGGGTAATTATCTTGAAAAGTTAACCTTTGGATTGACTCTAAACTCCAACCGATTGTGGGGAGTCTTCCCTCCTTCTTATTGGACACTGGTGAGTTTCTAAAAAGGGTGGACGGTCTTCATATTGGTCAGGACACCATCTTAGTGACAGGGGATGTAGAGTCCCTGTACACTAATATTAAACATCAAGATGGCCTGGCAGCTACCAGACATTACTTAAATATGTCAAATTTACCAGCTGAGATCGTGCTCCTGGTTTTGGAGCTTTTGGAATTTTCGCTGACACATAATTTTTTTATTTTTAAGGGGTCCTTCTACCTGCAGCTCCAGGGAACAGCTATGGGGGCAAAATATGCACATTACATATTCCTTTGATCAGGATACTATTAATTTTTTGGATGTCAAAATATGGCGAGACTCTGATAATACATTGCAGAGTAGCATTTTCAGGAAAGAGACATCCACTAACATGTTACTTCACGCCTCTTCTGCACACCCAAAACCTCTCATCAATTCCATCCCCATTGGTCAATTCTTACGCCTTCGTAGAATTTTCTCCAATGATCAAGACTTTAAGATCCAAGCCCAGGACCTTTCTAATAGATTCCTCGAACGAGGTTATAGTAGACGCGCGGTGAAAAGAGCTCTCAATAGGGCTAAATACGCCACACGCGAAACTCTACTATATAAAGATAAGGAGAGGAAATTGGATCAGAAGGTAAGATACATCACAACATACCATGCGCAGTTTGCACGCATGAGAGGGTCTCTCCAAAGAGCCTGGCCTATTCTCCAGACTGACCCTATATTAAACCAGATTATCCCATCGACACCAAGCATCACTATCAGACGTTCAAGGAACCTTCGTGATTATTTGGTTCATAGTCACTATCATGGTGAGAAAAAAACTAAATTTTTGGATGGTGGTCAGTCCTAGGTGTGGGAGTGCTCCCTGTGGTTCGCTGTGTCGCCTGTCCCAACATTGATCGCACTGATGTCTTCTTCAATTCAGGGGGCACCAGACTTACAAAATTAGGAGACACATTTCATGTGTCTCAAGGTATGTGGTATACTTTGCCCTTTGCCCCTGTGGATTGATATATGTTGGAATGACAACACGCCAACTAAAAGTACGTGTTCGCGAACACGTATTGGGTATCCAGGCGGCCGCCGACCATGAGGACCTATCCACACTTAGGACGTTACCACGTCATTTTAAGATCCACCATGGTAGTGATAGTTCCCTACTAAGGATTAGAGGGATCTATTTAATTGATCCTGGTGTTCGCGGTGGAAACTTGACACAGAAACTATCCCAACGCGAAACCAAATGGATATGGACCCTTGATTCGGTCCATCCTAAGGGTCTTAACGAAGCCATTAGCTTCGTTCCATTTTTGTAATTTGGTTCATCTGTTGCTGTGCTGGGTTACTTCCATTATGACACATGACGTGTTTTCGTACTTGATTTTAACTTTTTTATATATTCTTTTAGTTATATTTCTGCATCAACCTTTCGTTTGGCTACAAGATTTACAAATTTCCGGATCTGATGATATGCCCTCTCCGTGATCAATCTTGCCCATCATTACCATCAATGTGACCCTATTGGCTCTTGAAGATTATTTGAATTAGTGTAAATATAATTTTCTATTATTTTTTGTTATCGTTTGATTTGTGTTGTTTGGATAATATTTTGATAATAATCTTCCAGTTTACTAATATTTGCCTCTGTATGGGACAAATATTTCTGATATTTCTGATATCTGTAGGTCGCTGTCTATATTTATTGCTCTAATATATGTTGATAATGATTTCCTGGATAGTTTACACATTGAATTTATATCAACCTGTATGTGGGACAAATATTGGCGATATGTATAGGTTGCTTCCTTTTGGATACACATACTTACCTTCCTTGTGTCAGTTTCTGTTCAGGTTGTCTTTATTTGCCCGGCTCACCGCTCGCCTGCACGCGCGTGCGCCGTAGCTCCTGTCACGTTCGGCCGCTCTCGGCATCTTCGCTGGCATGGTGATCAGTCACATGGTTCTGACGTCACCTGCCATGTGATGCCGACGCGGCCGTGCGTCCCGGGTTACTGTGGCGACGCGCGCGTCATCATAGATGCAGGTGATGCTGGCAAATTAGACTCACAGCTTTAGTATGACGCAGTATGTATGTGGAATTGCCGTTTCCTATTGGGCCTATATCGAGTCACTTGGGCACATGATTAAATCTAGCCATCCTATTGGAGGGTGCAGTATTTTAAAACCCCCCCTCTTCCTGTTCTCCTTACCCCTTGAAAAAGGCTATTCTGCCGAAACGCGCGTCGGGGAGGGCACGCAGTGGAGGTCCACTTATCTGGTATTTGCAGGTAATTATTTAGCTTATTACATTGCGTCCTGCTACTTATACTATATAGGACTTTTGGGAGTGGACACATGCTCTGTTATTATGTAGGCTATATGCAGATATATATATATTTTTTGCTTATTACATTTCATCCTGCTACCTACATTATACATAGGATTTCTGTGTATGATACATACGCTGTTTTGATGTATTATTCATATCAACATGATGCATGATGCAATTGTGCCATATGTCAATTAAAGATCATGTTCACTGTGTTCATCCCCCTTTCCCACTTTGTGTGCCCCTCATCTTCATGTGCATTTTGGTATTGACCCCTGTCCCATTTTTTACCTCATATCCTGATAATTTCTAATAAAATATTTTGTACCTTTTATGGATTCTTTGGGAATTTTTTGATCGCAGTTTTTCGTTTGTAAATTTTGTGCTTTTTCGCGATTTCCCTGACATGTCCCACTTTTTTTGCCCCAATGATTTTGTGTTTATCATATTATCATTATTATTGTGATCTTTATACTGGGCTCTTTTCCATGAAGTGTTTTTGGTTTTACCAGTCAGGCTCTGTTTGGCCCGGCGCAGCCGTTGTCCCCGGCAACCAGTGTTTATGGACTGATGTTAACCCGGCTGCGTACCGGAGGACTTTTCCTGTTTTACCCGTGAGTTGCTGAATAAAAGCTGTTTACTTTGGACTTGCTTGGGTCACTGACTCAGTACTGCACGTGTGAACACCGCATCTTACAATACATATTACATAGTGGTGTATTGTTGAGAAAAACCGCATACATTACAATACATAATTTACATTATGTGGTGTATTGTTGGCAGTAAATATTACATTATACGTGGCAGTATAATATTAAGTGGTGTATTGTTGGCAGTATATACATATTTACATAGTGGTGTATTGTTGGCAGTATATACATATTTACAGTACTGTACTGTTGGCAGTATATACATATTACAATGGTGTTTGTTGCAGTATATACATATTTACATAGTGGTGTATTGTTGGCAGTATATACATATTTACGGGTTACTGTACTGTTGGCAGTATATACATATTTACATAGTGGTGTATTGTTGGCAGTATATACAAATTGACATAGTGGTGTATTGTTGGCATTATATACATATTTACAGATTAGTGTAGTGTTGGCAGTATATACATATTTACATAGTGGTGTATTGTTGGCAGTATGTACATATTTACAGATTAGTCTATTGTTGGCAGTATGTACATATTTACAGATTAGTGTACTGTTGGCAGTATATACATATTTACATAGTGGTGTATTGTTGGCAGTATATACATATTTACATAGTGGTGTATTGTTGGCAGTATATACATATTTACAGATTAGTGTACTGTTGGCAGTATGTACATATTTACAGATTACTGTACTGTTGGCAGTATATACATATTTACATAGTGGTGTATTGTTGGCAGTATGTACATATTTACAGGTTACTGTACTGTTGGCAGTATGTACATATTTACATAGTGGTGTATTGTTGGCAGTATATACATATTTACAGGTTACTGTACTGTTGGCAGTATATACATATTTACATAGTGGTGTATTGTTGGCAGTATATACATATTTACAGGTTACTGTACTGTTGGCAGTATGTACATATTTACATAGTGGTGTATTGTTGGCAGTATATACATATTTACAGATTAGTGTAGTGTTGGCAGTATGTACATATTTACAGATTAGTGTCCTGTTGGCAGTATGTACATATTTACATAGTGGTGTATTGTAGGCAGTATGTACATATTTACAGGTTACTGTACTGTTGGCAGTATGTACATATTGTGAGACAGTGAGAGTATGTGTGTTGAATGGGGTGTACATTTCACCTAGATACTTTGCTGACTGGTATAAGGGAAATGTATGGCTTTGTAAAGCTAGTGGTAGAGAAAGGTCACTACACCTTACATTCAGTACACACTTGCAGCTCAGTCCTGAAACCACTCAGCTGTTAATTAGGAGACCAGAAGTAGGTGTCTGCGAACACAGACAGAGAGCTCGCTTAGTCTGGACAAGGAGTCCAGGCACAAGAAGGAGTCTCCAGAAGTATGAGCTGTCTCAGTCTGGGTGCTCGATGTACCCCGGACACAGGAGTAGTCTCTGTGAGAATCCATGCGGATCGCTGCTGAATAGGAGGGGAGCTCTCTCAAGTCTGGACGTTGGATATGCCTTCAGACACAAGGAGGAGACTCTGTGAAACTCCATGCTGGTAAATGCTGAACATATGTGTTGTTTTGGGGACAGGCTGTTAGAGTCTGGTCCCGGATAGAGAGGGAAATCTATCTAAGTGTAGTAAGTGGCTGGACAAGCCCAGGGCTTATGTTTATGATTTGGTTTTGATTATGTTCTGTTTGCTGTGGACTTTAATAAAACTGGTTGCGGCCAGTTTTTACCAGAACTGCTGTCTGTGAATGAACTGTTTCCGTGCCACTCCGTCTACCCTGGACGGCGATCCCAGAGCTATATCCCCTGAAAAGCTTACAATTGGTGCTGGAATGTGCGTGCAGCACAGTGGCGAGAGACAGCAATAAAAGGTGAAGTCTGTTGAAGCAGCAGCAGAGAAAGAAAAAAAAAAAAAAAGTGTGTCAATAAAGGAGAAACGTCTGTTGGAGCAGTCTTAAAGAGACAGTGGCCCTAATAGAGTTTGCAGAGAAAAAAAAAAAAAAGTGTCTGCACAGCAAAGCTGAATTTTCTGTGGAAAAGACTGTGGAGTGTGTATGTCTTGAGTGAAGACTGCCGTTGTTGAGACAGAGAAGTCTGACAGCATGGATGACAGCATGGAGGCGCTGTTTGAACAAATGGCGCAAGTTAATGTGCAACATAAGACTGCCGTGGTTGAGACAGATAAGTCCGGCAGTATGGAGGAGCTCGTTGAGTACCTGGTCCAGGCCCAGCGGAGCATGCAGCAGAGCATGGAGCGGCAGCGCCTGCAGCACCAGCAGCGCATGCAGCAGGCCCAGCAGCAATTCCTGCAGCAGCAGCAGGAGAATAACCGGTTGTTTTTTGAGCAGGTTGCAGCACTACAAAAGACTTGCAGCGCATCGTCCCAAAGTAATGTTGCAAAGTCACCTGCATTGTCCGCTGTAAAGAAGGCGGTAAGACGGTCCCTGAAAAAGATGACACCTCGTGACGATGTGGAGGTATATCTCACTAGGTTTGAGGGACTGGAAGAGAAGGAGAATCTGCCCCTATCTGAATGGGCCATGATGGTCGCACCCTATCTGATTGGAGAACCCCAAAGGGCCTATGCTGACCTGAGCGAGCAGGACAGCCAAGACTATGCCAAGCTGAAAGCGGAGATTCTTACCCGGCTGGGTGTTACGGTGACAGCCTGTGCCAGGGGAGTTCATGACTGGAGATGCAGTTGGGAGTCTGCAGTCAGCAAACCTGATTATGGAGTTGAAAAGGTGATAGTGGACCGCTACACCCAAGCACGTCCTCCTGAGGTACAGCCAGAGGTCGGACAAGGAGACCACCAGGACGCCAATCGTCTGGTCAGCCTGATGGAGAGGGCCTTCGCCACCAAAGACTGCCTCCGTGACCAGCCGTCTGAGAGGTCGTCACTTCAGAGTTCCTGGACGCCGAACTCTCGCGGTAAGAGCGTTCCAGCTGTTGGGGTCGTGTGGGTGGATGAGTGTGATGGACAGTGTTGGAGATGTCGTGAAATTGCAGCCAACTGTCCAATAGAGGGGGAGCCTATGTGTTGTGATGTTGGCGGATCCCTCTCTCCCTGCGCAGAGCCTGTGTGTGTGTCCACCTCAGCCGAAGAGACTGGACCACAGGGGTCCCCGGTGGTTGTAAATGACTGCCCAGCACAGGCCCTCTTGGACTCAGAGAGTCCAGTGACTTCCGTATGGGACAGCCTGATTGATAGGGACTTTATCCCTGATAAACACCTGAGTGTGGTGTGCGTCCATGGAGACACCAAAGTCTACCCAGAGACTGTCGTGGACTTGATCCCCAAACGCGGGGAGGTTTCATGTGAAGTGGGGGTAGTGAAGAACCTGGTGCCCCCCGTCATATTGGGTAATGACTTTCCCCGGTCTAAGGATCTCTGGGGGAAAAAATGTTTCTGATGGACAGTGTGATGAAGCTCCTATTGAGGGTGCACAGTTCCGAGGGGCGGAACACAATGCTAGTGGGCCGTTAAACTTATGTGATAATGATGATGATGATGATAATGATAATGATGATGATGATCATGATAATGATGATGACCATGATAATGATGCTGATAATGATAATGATGATGATGATGATCATGATAGTGATGATGATACTGATCATAATCATGATAATGATATTGATAATAATGATGACTGTGATAGTGATGAAATTCCTTTGCAGGTGGTGTTGGGAGACGAGGATGGTGGTTCTCTGGAACCGAGTGTCCCTGACTTACCTGTGTCCTGTGACAATTTTGAGAGTGAGCAGTGGCGAGACCCCTCTCTTAAAACGGCCCAGGAAAATATAAATGTTCTAAATGAGGTTTCCCAAGAGCCTGGCTCTGAGGAGAGGTTTCCTCATGTTGCCATAAACACTCACCTGTTGTATAGGGACACTGAAGTCCAGGGAGAGGTCGTGAGCCAGCTCCTAGTACCTGAGCTATATGGAAGTATAGTGCTGGGGTTGTCACATAGTCACATACTTGAGGGACCACCTGAGGGAAACCAGGGACCAGATGGTGAAGTTAATGTTGTGGATGACATGTTAACTAAGGTTCCAGATCAAGATGTGAATGAGAATGAATTGTATAACCCTGACAGTGAGCAGGATGTGAATGAAAATGAAGTGTATAACCCTGAAAGTGAGCAGGATGTGAATGAGAATGAATTGTATAACCCTGACAGTGAGCAGGATGTGAATGAAAATGAAGTGTATAACACTGAAAGTGAGCCAGATGTGGCTGAGAAAAAGGGGTCAGACAGGGATAGTGGTAGTGATAGTGAATCATCTGATGACAATCAAGCAACCAGTGCAAATGAGGAAGGCATGGTAGCAGAGGAGGTTGAGAGTCTTGAGAAGAAAGCTGATGCTGACCTTACAGCCGGACAGAAGATGGCATCTGAAGATGTTTTACAGTTGGCCGGTTCCCTGGCGAAGACTAAGGTGAAAGGAGGAGAGCTGAGCTTTGAAGGCAGGACTCTGAGACTGAACACAGCACAAGTGGAGGCTGTTGGAAGTGCGAAGTTGTCGACGTGTGGTGTGGATCTGCATCATGCCAGGGACTCTGAGGGAGATGCTGCAGAGGTGGAAGGAGCCATAGAAGTGGTAGTCACCAAGCCAGATGCCTCATCAGAAGCTGAGGTCTCAAGTGAAGCTGTGAGGAACAAGACTGAAGATATGGGGACTGACTATGTCCAGGAATCTGTTTCTGCCGAAGACAGCGGCGTGGACGGGTTACGGTTCGGATCAGTAGCTGCAACTCGTGAAGCTCAGGCTGGAAGTTCGGCGCCCGGAGCCCCAGCGGTGTTCCCGAGTGACACCAAGGATCTGGATAAATCACAAGATGAGATTTTGAGACATCAGGCTGGCATTGGTGAGCTCAAGCGCACTTTCATGGAGTCTACATCGGAACCACGTCCCAAAAAATGGGAAAAGCGGTGTGTCACTCCGTTGCCGCTGCAGACACACGGGAGCTCAGATGGGATGCAGAACGTGGTGGAAGAGAAGAATCCGGCGGGTCCTGAGTATACAGATGCAGCTATCAAGGAGAACTTGAAAGCTGGAATAAATGGAGATATTGGAGACCATAATGATGTGACTGAATAGGTAGAATGTAAGACTGACGGTAGGGCTTCTGAGCATGTTTTACCAGAAGAGCCTGAAGAAGGGGCCGAAGACATAAAGGACGTCCAACAGGTACCAGATGAATTGATTACTTCTCAGAAAAAACTCCAAACTGTGATGAAGGAGTGTGATGAAAGCCATGAGCATCTTCGTGAGAAAGTCAATGAAGTAAAAGGAAGAATACAGGGAATCTCTTCGTTGCAAGAGCAAATGCTGCTCAATAAGTCTAAGGCTCTATATAAGAATGCTGTTGTCACGGTAGAACATTACAATTCAGCTGGAGACTTAGCGGATGAATTATGTGTACTGCAAAAGAAAAACGATCTGCTCCTTCTACAGTCCCAATCATTTGAACAGAGTAGCTTAAAATGGTCAGAGAACATGGCAGAGGAGCTTAAGGTCTGTGAAATAGACTTTATGAGTCAACCGATAT
This sequence comes from Oophaga sylvatica, assembly GCA_033576555.1. Classification (NCBI taxonomy): domain Eukaryota; kingdom Metazoa; phylum Chordata; class Amphibia; order Anura; family Dendrobatidae; genus Oophaga; species Oophaga sylvatica. The sequence goes on along the minus strand of JARQOD010003741.1, from coordinate 41,154 downwards.
TCAAGAAAATAGATGTGCTAAAGAGGGTTCAAGGGGAACTAGAGAAAAGTAAAAAACCCCCTATACCTTCTGTGATAGTTGGTGACACATGGTCAGTGCACCAAGGACAGGAGGTACGTGAGTTTCTGAGGAAGAGTCAGCAGAAGTGTTCTGATGTGCCGGGTCGTACTTCTCTGGCCAGGCACTATATCGAAACTGAGCCCGGCCCTAAGGTCAAGATGAAACCGTGCAGGATACCCGAGGCCCGCAGAGAGCATAGGCCTGGGAGGGTACAGGGTAGTGCGGATGCTTCAGATGAAGAGAAAGCTGATGTTGGCTATGGCTCAGGTGAAGATACAGATGACAGTAGTGAAGATGAAGCTGATGAAGGCCATGACTGGTCCAGAGTTCACTGTCTCTTTTGGATTGTTGACCAGCCCTCCGGTCTGGATAACCAGCCCTCCGGTCTGGAGAAGAGGGGGGGGATATGTGAGACAGTGAGAGTATGTGTGTTGAATGGGGTGTACATTTCACCTAGATACTTTGCTGACTGGTATAAGGGAAATGTATGGCTTTGTAAAGCTAGTGGTAGAGAAAGGTCACTACACCTTACATTCAGTACACACTTGCAGCTCAGGCCTGAAACCACTCAGCTGTTGATTAGGAGACCAGAAGTAGGTGTCTGCGAACACAGACAGAGAGCTCGCTTAGTCTGGACAAGGAGTCCAGGCACAAGAAGGAGTCTCCAGGAGTATGAGCTGTCTCAGTCTGGGTGCTCGATGTACCCCAGACACAGGAGTAGTCTCTGTGAGAATCCATGCGGATCGCTGCTGAATAGGAGGGGAGCTCTCTCAAGTCTGGACGTTGGATATGCCTTCAGACACAAGGAGGAGACTCTGTGAAACTCCATGCTGGTAAATGCTGAACATATGTGTTGTTTTGGGGACAGGCTGTTAGAGTCTGGTCCCGGATAGAAAGGGAAATCTATCTAAGTGTAGTAAGTGGCTGGACAAGCCCAGGGCTTATGTTTATGATTTGGTTTTGATTATGTTCTGTTTGCTGTGGACTTTAATAAAACTGGTTGCGACCAGTTTTTACCAGAACTGCTGTCTGTGAATGAACTGTTTCCGTGCCACTCCGTCTACCCGGACGGCGATCACAGAGCTATATCCAGTGAAAAGCTTACAATATTTACATAGTGGTGTATTCTTGGCAGTATGTACATATTTACAGGTTACTGTACTGTTGGCAGTATATACATATTTACATAGTGGTGTATTGTTGGCAGTATGTACATATTTACATAGTGGTGTATTGTTGGCAGTATATACATATTTACAGGTTACTGTACTGTTGGCAGTATGTACATATTTACATAGTGGTGTAGTGTTGGCAGTATGTACATATTTACAGATTAGTGTAGTGTTGGCAGTATGTACATATTTACAGATTAGTGTAATGTTGGCAGTATGTACATATTTACATAGTGGTGTATTGTTGGCAGTATGTACATATTTACAGGTTACTGTACTGTTGGCAGTATGTACATATTTACATAGTGGTGTATTGTTGGCAGTATGTACATATTTACAGATTAGTGTAGTGTTGGCAGTATATACATATTTACAGGTTACTGTACTGTTGGCAGTATGTACATATTTACATAGTGGTGTATTGTTGGCAGTATGTACATATTTACAGATTAGTGTAGTGTTGGCAGTATATACATATTTACAGATTAGTGTATTGTTGGCAGTATATACATATTTACAAAGTGGTGTATTGTTGGCAGTATATACATATTTACAGATTAGTGTATTGTTGGCAGTATATACATATCTACATAGTGGTGTACTGTTGGCAGTATATACATATTTACAGATTATTGTACTGTTGGCAGTATATACATATTTACATAGTGATGTATTGTTGGCAGTATATACATATTTACAGATTAGTGTACTCTTGGCAGTATATACATATTTACATAGTGGTGTATTGTTGGCAGTATATACATATTTACATAGTGGTGTATTGTTGGCAGTATATACATATTTACAGATTAGTGTACTGTTGGCAGTATGTACATATTTACATAGTGGTGTATTGTTGGCAGTATATACATATTTACATAGTGGTGTATTGGCAGTATATACATATTTACAGATTAGTGTAGTGTTGGCAGTATATACATATTTACATAGTGGTGTATTGTTGGCAGTATATACATATTTACATAGTGGTGTATTGTTGGCAGTATATACATATTTACAGATTAGTGTAGTGTTGGCAGTATATACATATTTACATAGTGGTGTATTGTTGGCAGTATATTACATATTTACATAGTGGTGTATTGTTGCAGTATACAATTTACAGTATTATTTTATAGTATGGCAGTATGTACATATTACATAGTTGTGTATGTGTTGGCAGTATTTACATATTTACATAGTGGTGTATTGTTGGCAGTATACATATTATACATAGTGTAGTGTTCATAACATATAAAGTGGTATTTGCAGTATATACAATTACATAGTGGTGTATTGTTGGCAGTATATACATATTTACATAGTGGTGTAGTGTTGGCAGTATATACATATTTACAGATTAGTGTAGTGTTGGCAGTATATACATATTTACAGATCTGTATTGTTGGCAGTATATACATATTTACAGATTAGTGTAGTGTTGGCAGTATGTACATATTTACATAGTGGTGTATTGTTGGCAGTATTTACATATTTACATAGTGGTGTATTGTTGGCAGTATGTACATATTTACAGGTTAGTGTAGTGTTGGCAGTATATACATATTTACATAGTGGTGTATTGTTGGCAGTATATACATATTTACAGGTTAGTGTAGTGTTGGCAGTATATACATATTTACATAGTGGTGTATTGTTGGCAGTATATACATATTTACATAGTGGTGTATTGTTGGCAGTATATACATATTTACATAGTGGTGTAGTGTTGGCAGTATATACATATTTACAGATTAGTGTAGTGTTGGCAGTATATACATATTTACAGATCTGTATTGTTGGCAGTATATGCATATTTACATAGTGGTGTATTGTTGGCAGTATATACATATTTACATAGTGGTGTATTGTTGGCAGTATATACATATTTACATAGTGGTGTATTGTTGGCAGTATATACATATTTACAGATTAGTGTAGTGTTGGCAGTATATACATATTTACAGATCTGTATTATTGGCAGTATATACATATTTACATAGTGGTGTATTGTTGGCAGTATATACATATTTACATACTGGTGTATTGTTGGCAGTATATACATATTTACATAGTGGTGTATTGTTGGCAGTATATACATATTTACAGATCTGTATTGTTGGCAGTATATACATATTTACATAGTCATGTATTGTTGGCAGTATATACATATTTACAGATTAGTGTACTGTTGGCAGTATATACATATTTACATAGTTGTTGTGATTTGGTAGCTGAGGAGAGCAAGCAAAAAAGGAAATCACCAGAGAGTTTGGAATCTATGGGATTGCAGTACCCTGACTAACCACCACAACTAAAGGCAGCCGTGGAGCGTACCTACGTTGGTCCTAGACGCCTCGTCACAGCCTGAGAAGCTAACTACACCTAAAGACAGAAAGAGGAAAACTATCTGCCCCGGAGCAGATTCCCAAAGAACATAGAAAGCCCCCAAACATGTAATGGCGGTTAGACAAGGGGAAATACAGACACAGACAGAAAATAGTATGAGCAAACGTTGGGGCCCGAACTTCCTAAATAGAAAAGGATAGGAAGGATACTTACTGCAATCCCAAAAAACCCTGAAAAGTACCAACTCTACTAATTACAAAAACACCTGAGATCACACGACCTCTACCACCTAAATTAGTTCAAAAACTAAACAGCAGCCACTGGAAAAGGCAAATGAACAAACAACAGTGGCTGAACTAAACTGAGAGGAGCACAAGCCCCCGGAGGGGACCCGGCAGACCCCCACAGGACAAAATGCAAACAGCAAGCAAAAAAAAACTAAAAGAAGAAAATGACTTATCTGTTAGCAGAAGATGCAGGCACGAAACCGCAAGCTACAAAGTGAACAGGAATCAAAGATGAGACCAGAACAATTGATCACCGGCAACCCTGATGAGAGGGAACCTCCCTTATATAAGACCAGTCAGTAACACCTGATCGCCAATCTTCACAATCTTCATTGGATAGTTCAGTACTGTTTGTAACCACCAGAGGGAGCTTCTGCTCAGAATTCATTTCTAGCACATTCACAACAGTACCCCCCCCCTTGAGGAGGGGTCACCGAACCCTTGTCATGGAAATATATATGTATTCCATATATTCAAAGTATATTCACATATATGTATTCACAGTTCACAGTTAGATAGATCTCACTTGCTAAAAAACCTTGTGCTCACATATTTCTAGGCCAGCTATAATCAGTCGTTTTAAAGAAATCTGGCCTTCATAAGAGGCCTTCGTAAAGGAACAAATGCATGAAGTACAAAAAGTCCTATTAGATATCTGTTGTTTACATTATAGTTATGCAAGGCAACTAGGTCACAAGAATATAAACAATAATTCTGCAACTTCAGCTCTTTTAATCATGATTATCATAATTATCATATTTACACTAGAACAGCCAATAATCTAGCAGCTTTTAATTGTATGTTAATTGACTAACCAGCCCCTTTTTGTAAACGTATAAAACCTTGAATGAATAATAAATGTATGTCTTTGACGAACTGTTATACTGACACTTTCGTGTGGACAGTCCTCATTTCGTTCTGAGCGCTCAAAAAGACATTATATAGAGATTTGGACATGGCAAGCAGCAAACACAGGATATTTTTATCCTAATTAAATTTCCATATCAGTTGGCGCCTGCACGCGGGGCATTGGACGAAACGCACGAGGACCCGGCCGACCGGAGAGACGGGGGTGTTGGCCCTGGCCTCGGCACACGGGACGGAGACTGCAGCTCCATCAGTAAGGTAAGAAAACTTTGTCATCTTACCTGAATGTTCCCTGTGCCTAGTCCTAGCCTACACTTCCAGCCGGTCGGACGTGGTCATCACCGCATTCCCAGGTTGTGTAAAAAGTCCATACCCTTATCCAAAAGCCCTGGGATATAAGCCGAGTTGGTTGCTGCTGTGCTGTATATGTTTCATGTTTTATGTGAACCGGGAGAAAGTTGGAACGGTGACTGTGTTTTTGCTTGCTGATCTCTGGGGGCTGTATAGCAAAAGACAAATTGCTGCATAAGTTCCCGCAGTAAACTTTCACGCACCGGGAGGCCATCCCAGTCAAATCAGACGTGAAGGGCGGGAGCTTTGTTTTGGATAAGTCCACGCAGATATTCTTCACATATTGGAGGGAAGTTATCCCAAAAAATCCAGTTGTGGAAGCGAGGGCTTTGTTCGGTTAAGTTTCTGCAGTAAACTTTCACGCACTGGGAGGCCATCCCAGTCAAATCAGACGTGAAGGGCAGAAGCTTTGTTTTGGATAAGTTCTCACAATAATTGTCCACGCACCGGGAGGCCATCCCAGTCAAATCAGACGTGGATAGTGAGAATTTTGATGAAGGCTATTGCAGATTACTGTGACCGGCGCACCGGCCAGGGCTACGGTACAGAGCGATAGAACCTTGAGCCTCACCGCGCTCAGTGCAATTGGTGAGTTATCAGTTACCAGAGCAGCTTGTATGTGTCACAGATCATAAAAAGAGGGATTCGTATTCTCCCGGGTGTCTGTCTCATTGTCTGTATCAGGTACTGTCGCTTTAAATCACATCTCCGTGCGCTCTGTCAGTAACTCATTCAGAGCAGTGTGCTGGCTGCAGCAGCGAGAAAACCCCTTTGACCCCCCTCCTCTGCTAATCACGTTATCAGGCATTCTGTTTCTTGGCTTTGATTTTTATTTTTTTAAGCTAGTTTTTTGGCTACAGGTTTTAATGTGAAAATTCTCAGGCATTCAGACTGAACTATATTCATTTTTTTGCTATTCTGAGGAATAATAATAATTTTTTTTTTTTTTTGATACGTGATTTCAGTGGCTATAGAGACAGCAAGCAGAGATATAAGGAAGGGAGGGGGGAAGCAGTCAGCTGACATTCCAGAGATTTTTAATTAGCTGTTTTAGTAACAAGGGTTGTTTTTCAGAGTTTTATGATTAATACGGTTTTTCTTTTCTCCCCTTTTTGGTGAATTTATTTTTTTTTTGTTTTCTTTTTCTAGAGTTTTTTTACTAAATCTAACTTTTGTTTTTAAAATTTTTCTTTTAAGTACATTTTTAAATGATTTTGGAGAGATTTTTTCTCTAAGCAATTTATTTTAGAGCTTTATTTCTCCAGCCATTTTTTTTCTACAAGCTTGCCTTAGAACAAGGTCACATAGATAAGGAGAATTACAGGCTGTGGGAGAGAGCAGACACAAACTAAGCAGTGGTCTGAGCAGCCCCTCCCGTCGGGCATTCGGCGAGGACATTTTTTTTTTTTTTTTTTATGTGAATAAGTTTGAAAAGGTGTTAAATCATCTGTGAGAAAAAGATCACTGACATGTCACAAGAGCAGAATTCAGAGTCACACACATCACATGTCCATCATGTGGAGACACGGGACAGGTGTAGGCTGCTCTCATTGAGTAAGGAGCCTTGTACAGGGAAAAACGCTCCCCGCCTCTCTCCACAGGGAGAAGGCATTTTTGTTTCAACCATCCCCTCTCAAGAGTCACAGGGGGGACACCCTCTCCTTTTTCTTCTCTCAGTCCCTTTCTCTTTCTTCTTCAGACTTTTCTCCTCTTTCCTCGCTGCCATCCCTCTCATTCCTTCTTTTCCCTCCATCACATCTCTGACACATCCATTTTCTTCATCTTCCTCTTCTTCTATCTCTTCCTCTCCAACTCTCAAATCTTGTTCTTCATCTTCTTCTACTTCTCCCCCTCCATCTTTCTTCTCTCTCTCTCCTCCATCTTTCTCTCTTTTCCCCCTTTCACTCTTCTCTCCCTCCCCTCCTCTTTCTCTCGCTCCTCCCTCACACCTCCCTTCTCTTCCTCTTTTTTCTACTTCGTCATCAACTGTGTCAACGCCCAATCCAAGCAATGTGGTGTCCCTGTATTCAGTGTTTCCAGAACAGGGCACCTTGTCTATCCCAAGCACAGTACAAACATTGCCAGTCATTATATCAGGAGAAGAAAGTGCAGATCTCCCTACACAAAACGCTACATGTAGCCCCCAGACACAACAGTCCACTGCTAGGGCTTCACAGGGGAGTGGTATAGCTACAGGGCTGCTAGCATGGAACCATGACACTGATCCACCGCAGCCTCAGCAAGGAAGTGGGAAATCCCCATGCAGCAAGACAACTTTAAAGCCCAAATCTCACCCAGTGTATGCACCAAGTACACCATGTCACTTCTTATCTGATGAAGATGAAGATGCAACGTCACACATGCTGCCCAATACTAGGGAAGAAAACACACAAGCACCAATAGAGCAGGGACAGGTAGAGGCACCATCCTATGAGCCCTTCATCCCAAGCCAGGTGATCAGTATGCTGCCAGACCCAGGGATACCCCCCATGCTATTTTGAAAAAAATGCAGCAGATCCAGCGAACGTATGCAGCAGCCTGGACTGATCTCTGGACCGTAATGGAAATAAAAGCAGGTGATGCATTCTGGCCAATTATGAGAGAACACTTCAAGCTTCCAACAGAGTTAGATGCGTATGCCTGGGAGACAGGACCTAAGCTAATTGAGCAACTCAGAGAATGGGCCAAAAGCAGACTGACAGGACAAACTCTCAGCCTACATGTCACGAGTCAAGACAAGACAGAGTCTGTGGAGAAGTTCCATGACAGAGTAATGCAAGTGTTTCAAGATTTGGGCCTCATTACCCATGATCAGACACACAGACGGATGTTGGCACAGGCTTTTGTGCATGGACTGAGAGAACCAATCAGGAAACCACTGGTAGCAGCCAGGCCTGAGTACACGTCAATAGCAATGGATACCCTGCTCACAGTAGCAAAAAGGATTGAGTCCCGCCGGAACAGAAGGAATGTCAAGTGTTACAACTGTGGCAAGCTTGGCCATTACCGGAACCGCTGCAGAGAACCCCTACGACCCACCACTTTGTCTAGAGAAGCAAGCCAAGGAGAAAACAAAGAAAGCAGTGAAGAACCCGTGCATAGGACAAGAGCACACCAAGTCCACAGGGAACCCCACCAGTGGGACCAATATCCTGAGAGTGGATGGCGTAGTCAGATCTTTTCTTGTGGAACTCCGCAACCTCACCTACCTATCAGAATCTTCTGCTTCCTGCATGGGAATTGATGGTCAAGTCAGATATTTCCAGATTATGAAGCCCCTGAGCGTGTGGACTCAGCCAGAACACTCCATCATGTCCCAGTTTGTTGTGTAAAAAAACTGAACCCTCAACCTATTGGGAGTGGACCTACTGCAGAAGCTGAAAGCGACCAGAGTGTTCCAGGAAGATGGGACCATGACACTTTCTTCACCCCTGACCCAAGAAGAAACAGGAACCTCAAACAACCACACTGCAGACCTATCACAGGAGGTGCTGGACATAGTTCCAGAAAAGCCACTCCATCACCCAGAGTCAAGATGTCTCTGACCAACTGAAGGTCTAAGTGAACTCGCCTAAGAAGACGGCCTGAGAACTTTGACATTGGCCAGGATATTTCAACTCAAGAAGGACCCTACTCGCTTCATGGAATGGCAACACCTCATCCAGCTCTAACGCCAGAGGTTCATCTTTTGCAAGCACCAGGAGGTGCCCCCTGCAATCAACCAGTTCACCCAGGCCCTAGACCGGAAAAAGGCCACTCAGCTCTTCAAACTTGTGCACAAATACTGACCTGAGACCGAGCTGGAGAAAAAGAAACTACTGATGGCCCGTGCTGAGAGAAAAGCAGCCGTTTAAGGAGACGTCCCAACAAGAAGACCCCCTGTGACCAGAGCAGGTGCTAACACAGTGACTGTCTTGGTGGAGAACAAGAAAGCCAGCTGGTCGTCATCTCTCATGATGTGGATCCTAGTAGACGGCTTGTTTTCCCGCCAGCTCTGCACCAGCAGATGGGAGTCCCCTGCCGCATACTGAAGGACAAGGCCAAACTGGGCTGCCTCGCCCATCGGAATCAATCCCAGCTTTCCACAGTGAAGAAAAAGACTGTAAACCCCACTGAGTTCAGAATGGTGCAAGGCCTGGGGCGAAAGAGGCTACGGTATTTGAAACCCCAACAGTGCTGAACCATCACACTCTGCTCTCAAGAGTCCCAGTCACCGCAACGGTATTCACGGTGATCAACCTGGCCAGTACCTTCTTCAGTGTTTCCCCTCCACCTGGAGGCCTGCTTTCACGCACCAGTGCAGTGCATATGGACAATGTTGCCTCAAGGTGCTCAAAACAAGCCCTTTAAGTTTCACCAAGACAATGTCCTCCATCTTCGTCAACTGGATTGCAGAATATGCAAGAGTCACTCTTCTACAACACGTGGATGACTTTCTCTTTTGTGTGGTTGACATCGACACCTGCACAGCCTATTCCTTATCTCTCCTACTCTACCTGGAAGAACAGCAACGCAAGGTCTGGAAGAACAAAGTCCAGTGATGCCAGAAGCAAGTTACATCCCTGGGACACTGTATTGCCCACAAGACGAAACACATGTCAAAAGACTGGAAGACCACTGTGGAGAAGATGGCTCCCCCAACAACTCCAAGAATGCTGCAGGCCTTCCCTGGTCTAGTGTCATATTGCAGAACCTGGATCCCTGATGCCTCAGTCCTAATGCAGCCTCTGTGCGCTTGCATCAACGCAACCCCGCTCCTTCTATCAGACGCAGCCTTCAACCCATTCAGGAGATTGGAAGAACTCCACAGTCTCAACGCCAATACCAGGCCTACCTGACTATGAAAAGTCTTTCCGTCTACCTGATGGAAGAAAGAAGATCATGCTACTGGAGTCCTGGCACGGATTCACGGGGGAAAACAGAGACTTTTAGGCTGCCTCTCAGCCCGCTTGGATCCAGTTGCAAGAAGAGCACCCTCCTGCCTGATGGCAGTATCTGCAGCACACACCCTCCTGGACAAGGTTGCTGAAATCACTCTTGGACAGCCACTGGAAACTCTCACTCCACATGACATCTTGGCAATCTTCAATCAAGCTCAACCAACAGTAATCTCTCCACCGCCAGGCATCTTTGTGGCGCCTCTATTGCCTTTGTCTCATAATGTCACTGTCTCCAGACCTACAGTCCTCAGCCCGGCCACTCTACTCCCACTCCCAAGGGGGGATACTTGGATGGCTCCAGAAGAAGTTTCAACACAGGAAGTGCAGTGACCAGCAATCAAGAAATCCTGTGGTCCAGAAGTCTGTCACCTAGCCTGTTAGCCCAGGAAGCAGAATTGATAGCGCTGACGAAAGGCCTGCCAGATGGCAGAAGGCAAGACTGCAAACATCTACACGGACTACAGGTACTCGCATGGCATAGCACACGACTTTAGACCCATCTGGGCTACAAGGGACTTCATCACAGCAAACGGGACAACCGTGAAGCATCATGGAGCCTTCAGGGACCTACTGGGTATACTCAAACTTCCAAAATGGTGGCAATTTGAAAAATCAAAGTGCATGGAAAACTGAAAACAGAAGAGGCGTGAGGCAATAACATGGCGGACATGGCAGCCAAAGAAGCAGCCAAAGGAAGACAACATGGAGAAGTGGGAGAGGTCGTAGAGCCGGACGGCTACTACATGACGACTGAAGACAAGAAACCTAAACAAAAAGACGTCCTGGGATCTGCTCAAGAAGTTACAAGACCAAGCTCCAAAAGGAGAAGAAGAGCTGAATGCGAAAAAAGCAACAACGTGAAGAAGGAAGGCTAACAATAATAGACTTCAAACTCTGCCTACCACAAAGTATGCACCCTATGGTGGTCCAATGGGTAGATGGACCCACATCCACATATCAAAGACACAAATGAATGATCTGATTGGTGCTTACTGGTTCGTTCAGGGATCTCCACCCTAACAGCCAAATTCACCAGCAGCTGTCTGACCTGCGGCAAATGCAAGCCTGGACGTATGGAAGAAAGTCCCCCTCACCTCATCTGGAAAGACCACTCTACCAGCTTCAAAGGATCCAGATAGACCACATCCAGATATCGCCAAGTGAAGGATTCAAATACGCCATTGTGGTCAAAAGAAGTATTTTCAAGATGAACAGAAGCCTTCCAAGTCAGCAAAGACTACTGCAACGAAGCTACTTTCGGAAAATAGTGTGCAGATACGGGGTTCCAGAAATGATAGAAAGTGATCAGGGACCCGCATTCAAAGCAAATCTGACACACAAGACCCGATTAGCAGTAGGGTCAGATTTAGGCCTACACACTCCTTACCACCCCCAGAGCAGCAGGAAGGTAGAAAAACTGAATGAAACACTTAATAATAGAATGCTGAAAAATTGCCCAAGAGACACGCAAACCATGGCATGACACACTCCTAATTGCACTGTTTAGCGTAAGGCACACTCCCAGAGACCCAGAAAAGCTGTTTCGTGCCTGCATCTTCTGCTAACAGATAAGACATTTTCTTCTTTTAGTTTTTTGGTGCCTGCATTTTGTCCTGCACTTCTGTGGGGGTCTGCCGGGTCCCCTTCGGGGGGCTTATGCTCCTCTCAGTTTAGTTCAGCCACTGTTTGTTTCATTTGCCTTTTCCAGTTTTTTCAGTGGTTGCTGTTTAGTTTTTGTTACACCAGAGAACTAATTTAGGTGGTAGAGGTCGTGTGATCTCAGGTGTTTTTGTAATTAGTAGAGTTGGTACTTTTCAGGGTTTTTTGGGGTTGCAGTAAGTGCCTTTCTATCCTCTTCTATCTAGACAGATTGGGCCCCAGCGTTTGCTCATTCTATTTTCTGTCTGTGTCTGTATTTCCTCTTGTCTAACCGCCATTACATGTTTGGGGCTTCCTATGTTCTTTGGGGATCTGCTCCGGGGCAGATAGCTTTCCTTTTTCTATCTTTAGGTGTAGTTAGCTTCTCAGGCTGTGACGAGGCGTCTAGGACCAACGTAGGAACGCTCCACGGCTGCCTTTAGTTGTGGTGGTTAGTCAGGGTACTGCAATCCCATAGATTCCAACCTCTCTGGGTGTATTACTTTTTTTGCCTGCTCTCCTCAGCTACCAAATCATAACACTTATGTAATTGAATTGGTCAAAAACTAATGTCCATTCTCGAGTTTTTCTCCTCACTGCCAGATTTGATGATCCTGTCCAAGACCCCAGATGACATCAACCTCTGTGTAACTAGAGGGAAAGCCTGTTTGGATCCATGTATCGCATTGCAAGGAAGCTCCCGTACCAGGAGAGACACCTAAGCCATGAAGGATGTCGTGGATGCTCTGACTGACCAGACAGATGACCAGATGACCTACCTGATGAGTTCAAGGCCAGAGACCAAGTTAAAGCAGGATTTGAGTCACTATAAACAAAAATGTTGATTGGATAAATTACATCTATTATAACCAGCAGAGATTTGTTAACTTCACCATAGATGCTGTAAAAGGTTTGGCAGCACAGTTAGGCCCCACTTCCATTATGGCATTCCAGAATAGAATGGCTTTGGATATGATTCTAGCTGAGAAAGGAGGTGTTTACAAAATGATCAAAGACACCTGTTGCACCTACATCCCAGACAACACTGGCCCAAATGGTAAAGTCACAATGGCAATACAGAAACTTACTGAGTTATCAGAGGAACTGAAACAGAACTCAGGTGTCACTGACCCATGGGATCGATACTTTGGGTGGATGAGTGGGTGGCAGAAAATGTTGGCACAGGTTGGGACAGCCATTATGGGGGTTCTCATTTTTGCATTAATTATTGGTTGCTGTGTAATTCCTTGTATCCGCAGGATAATGGAAAAAACTGTTCAGGAGACAACCAATTTCATGCCACTCACCATCTTGGACCTTGCACCAGTCCGGATGGAACTGCCTGGCTTGACCAGATCTCCGAACTACCTCCAGACTGAGAATACACATCCTTGATGAAACATCATATCAACTATGAGATTATGATTGCAAACACATAAACCCCCGACAGGGACAGTCCTCCTGACCGCCCATTTGCGAAAAGTCTGTATTCGGTGGGGGAGGCATGTACTAGGGTGTCTCAACTCACCGGCAGCATAAAAGAGTTGCAGCGCTTTGGGCCAGGAGCAGGTTTTTAGGGCAAGTGGTATCTAAGGGGGGACTGTCATGGAAATATATATGTATTCCATATATTCAAAGTATATTCACATATATGTATTCACAGTTCACAGTTAGATAGATCTCACTTGCTAAAAAACCTTGTGCTCACATATTTCTAGGCCAGCTATAATCAGTCGTTTTAAAGAAATCTGGCCTTCATAAGAGGCCTTCGTAAAGGAACAAATGCATGAAGTACAAAAAGTCCTATTAGATATCTGTTGTTTACATTATAGTTATGCAAGGCAACTAGGTCACAAGAATATAAACAATAATTCTGCAACTTCAGCTCTTTTAATCATGATTATCATAATTATCATATTTACACTAGAACAGCCAATAATCTAGCAGCTTTTAATTGTATGTTAATTGACTAACCAGCCCCTTTTTGTAAACGTATAAAACCTTGAATGAATAATAAATGTATGTCTTTGACGAACTGTTATACTGACACTTTCGTGTGGACAGTCCTCATTTCGTTCTGAGCGCTCAAAAAGACATTATATAGAGATTTGGACATGGCAAGCAGCAAACACAGGATATTTTTATCCTAATTAAATTTCCATATCACCCTCATTTGAGCAACCAGGTCGGTCAGGATGAGCTCTGTGATACGCATGGATGAGTCTCCTAGCATGGATGTCCGAAGCAAACACCCAAGAATTGTCCTCCTGACCATAACCTCTCCACTTAACCAAATACTGGAGTTTCCGTCTAGAAAAACGAGAATTCAATATTTTCTCAACCACATACTCCAGATTGCCCTCAACCAAAACAGGGTCAGGAGGCACAGCCATAGGAACCACTGGCTCGACAAACCTCTTCAATAAGGACTTGTGGAACACGTTATGGATCTTAAATGTCCCTGGAAGAAGTAAACGAAAGGAAACAGGATTAAGAATCTCCATGATCTTATAAGGTCCAATGAACCTAGGCTTAAACTTAGGAGATGCAACTCTCATAGGGATATTTCTTGAGGACAACCAGACCAAGTCCCCCACTTCAAACCGAGGACCATCAGTCCTATGCCGGTTGGCAAACCGCTGGGCCCTCTCCTGAGAGAGGGACAACCTCTCCACTACCTGGTCCCAAATCTGCTGCATACGCTCCACAACAGAGTCAACACCTGGACAGACAGAAGCCTCTGTCTGTCCTGAAGAAAATCGAGGGTGAAACCCAAAATTGCAGAAAAATGGAGACATCAAGGTGGCAGAGCTAGCCCTATTATTAAGAGCAAACTCAGCCAAAGGCAAAAAAGAGACCCAGTCATCGTGATCAGCAGACACAAAGCATCTCAGATAAGTCTCCAATGTCTGGTTTGTTCTCTCAGTTTGTCCATTGGTCTGAGGATGAAAAGCCGAGGAGAAAGACAATTGAACACCAAGTTTAGAACAAAAAGTCCTCCAAAATCTGGAAACAAACTGGACTCCTCTGTCAGACACAATGTTCTCAGGAATGCCATGTAACCGAACCACGTGCTGAAGGAACAAAGGCACCAATTCAGAGGAGGTAGGCAACTTAGGTAATGGCAGAAGATGTATCATTTTGGAAAACCTATCACAAATCACCCAGATAACGGTCATTCTCTGAGAAACAGGGAGGTCGGAAATGAAATCCATAGAGATATGGGTCCATGGTCTCTTGGGCACAGGCAATGGCATCAACAAACCACTAGAGCGAGAGCAAGGCTTGGAGCGAGAGCAAGTCCCGCAGGACTGCACAAATTCCCTGACGTCACGAGACAAAGTAGGCCACCAAAAGGACCGACTAACCAAGTCTCTGGTACCAAAAATTCCGGGATGACCGGCCAACGCGGAACAATGAATCTCAGACATCACACTCTTTTTCCATCGGTCTGGGACAAACAATTTCCCAATAGGGCAGCGCTCGGGTTTATCCTCCTGACACCCTTCCAGAGCCAGTCTCAAATTGGGCGAGATGGCGGAAAGTACTACACCCTCTTTCAAAATAACAGCAGGATCAGATAACTCAGGAGAGTCCGCAAGGAAACTCCTCGAGAGGGCATCCGCCTTAACATTCTTAGTGCCAGGAAGAAAGGAAACCACAAAATTAAAACGTGTGAAAAACAAGGCCCACCTGGCCTGTCTAGGATTAAGTCGCTTGGCTGATTCCAGATAAACCAGATTCTTATGGTCCGTGAGGACCACCACCTGATGTTTGGCTCCCTCCAGCCAATGTCTCCACTCTTCAAAAGCCCACTTCATGGCCAATAACTCCCGATTACCCACGTCATAATTACGTTCAGTTGGAGAAAATTTTCGAGAGAAAAAGGCACAAGGGTTAGTTTTAGAGGTCTCTGGATCTCTTTGGGACAAAACGGCACCTGCCCCAATTTCAGAGGCATCAACCTCCACCTGAAATGGCAGAGAAACATCAGGCTGCCGTAGAACAGGAGCAGAAGTGAATCTCTGCTTAAGTTCCTGAAACGCAGAGACTGCCTCAGGAGGCCAATTCACCACATCAGAACCCTTTTTGGTCAAATCAGTCAATGGTTTAACAATAACCGAGAAATTACCAATAAATTTACGATAAAAATTGGCAAAACCCAAGAATCTTTGAAGAGCCTTCAATGAAGTAGGTTGGACCCAATCACAGATGGCCTGAACCTTGACCGGGTCCATTTCAATAACAGATGGGGACAAAATGAATCCCAGAAATGAGATCTTCTGTACGCCAAAAAGACACTTTGATCCCTTCACATACAGAGCATTCTCTCTCAAAATCTGGAACACAGTCCGAACATGTTTCACATGAGAGTCCCAGTCATTGGAAAAAATCAAGATATCATCCAAATAAACAATCAGAAATTTATCCACAAAATCCCTGAAATTGTCATTCATGAAGGACTGGAAGACAGAAGGAGCATTAGTGAGCCCAAAGGGCATCACTAGGTACTCAAAATGCCCCTCTGGGGTATTAAATGCCGTCTTCCATTCATCCCCGTACTTAATGCGAATAAGGTTATATGCCCCCCTGAGGTCAAGCTTGGTAAACCAAGTAGCACTTTCACCCTGGAAAACAGGTCAGAAATCAAGGGTAACGGATATTGATATTTCACAGTGATATTGTTCAAGAGACGATAATCAATACACGGCCTTAATGAACCATCCTTTCTGGCCACAAAGAAAAAACCGGCACCCAAGGGTGAAGAGGATGGTCTGATATGACCCTTCTCCAATGACTCCTTGATATAAGACCGCATAGCGTCATGTTCAGGTACAGACAAGTTAAAAAGGCGACCTTTAGGGAATTTACTACCAGGCACTAATTCAATAGCGCAGTCATAGCTCCTATGGGGGGGGGCAAGGATGCAGATTTACTTTCGCTAAACACATCAGAAATATCAGTCAAAAAGTCAAGAACATCCTGAGCCTGGGGGGAGGCAGAAAAAACAGGAGTGTTGGTATTAACACATTGGCAGCCCCAACTGGTTACAGACACAGATTTCCAATCCAAAACAGGATTGAGACTGTAACCAAGGGAGACCCAGTACGATAATGTCATGCAGATTATACAGCACCAAAAATTTGCAACTCTCCTGATGATCAGGTTCAACCCTCATTATCACCTGAGTAGAGAACTGAGGTTTATTCTCAGCCAAAGGGGTAGAATCGATCCCCAGTAGGGGAATAGACTTCCGTAGGGGTATCAAGGGAAACCCACAACGTTTAGCAAAATCAAAATCCATCAGGTTAATAGCTGCTCCCGAATCAACGAAAGCCTGAGCAGAAAATGTGGACAGGGAGCAAATCAGGGTAACAGTCAACAAAAATTTAGTCTGAACACTACCCAAGACAACTGAGCGTGCAAAACGTCTTCCCCGCTTAGGGCAGACTGAAATAGCATGAGAGGCATCACCACAGTAGAAACATAACCCATTGCGTTTTCGAAACTCATGACGCTGTGCCCCAGAAGCCACTCTATCACATTGCATGGGTTCAGAAGCTGGTTCACAAGGCAACACTATTCCACGCATACCTCTACGCTCACGCAAACGTCTGTCAATTTGAATCGCTAATGACATAGAATCATTGAGACCAGAGGGGACAGGGAATCCCACCATAACATCCTTTACATTCTCTGACAGACCCTTCCGAAAAAGGGCTGCCAAAGCATCGTCATTCCATTTGGTCAGGACTGCCCACCTTTGGAATCTCTGACAGTATAACTCAGCGTCCTCAAGCCCCTGATTTAATGCCAACAAGGCTTTTTCAGCTTGATCAGTGACATTAGGCTCATCGTACAATAACCCCAGAGCCTGAAAAAATGCATCAACATTACTCAAAACAGGATCCCCAGGTGTCAGGAAAAAGCCCAATCCTGAGGATCGCCGCGCAGGAGAGAGATGACAATTTGAACCTGCTGTGCTGCGTTCCCTGCGGACTTAGATTTCAAGGCAAAAAAACAACTTAGTTATTTTTGAAATTCAGAAATTTAGCTCGATCCCCTAAAAACAAATCTGGCATGGGAATCCTAGGTTCCACAACAGGCAACCTCGCAAGATAGGTAGCAATACTCCGAACTTCAGTGGCAAGCTGATCCACACGGCCAGACAACTGTGCAAACTCCATTGAGAGAAACAAAAAATCCTCCTCAGCACCCAGAGATACAGAGGGAGAAAAAAAAAAATCTCTGACAACTCTGACAATCTTCTTTCTTTAACACTATTTTTCCCTTCTGTGAGTACCATACAAATATCAGTTTTTGGGCCGGTGATACTGTTGTGATTTGGTAGCTGAGGAGAGCAAGCAAAAAAGGAAATACACCAGAGAGGTTGGAATCTATGGGATTGCAGTACCCTGACTAACCACCACAACTAAAGGCAGCCGTGGAGCGTACCTACGTTGGTCCTAGATGCCTCATCACAGCCTGAGAAGCTAACTACACCTAAAGACAGAAAGAGGAAAACTATCTGCCCCGGAGCAGATTCCCAAAGAACATAGAAAGCCCCCAAACATGTAATGGCGGTTAGACAAGGGGAAATACAGACACAGACAGAAAATAGTATGAGCAAACGTTGGGGCCCAAACTTCCTAAATAGAAAAGGATAGGAAGGTCACTTACTGCAATCCCAAAAAACCCTGAAAAGTACCAACTCTACTAATTACAAAAACACCTGAGATCACACGACCTCTACCACCTAAATTAGTTCTCTGGTGTAGCAAAAACTAAACAGCAGCCACTGGAAAAGGCAAATGAACAAACAACAGTGGCTGAACTAAACTGAGAGGAGCACAAGCCCCCGGAGGGGACCCGTCAGACCCCCACAGAAGTGCAGGACAAAATGCAAAAAGCAAGCAAAAAAAAACTAAAAGAAGAAAATGACTTATCTGTTAGCAGAAGATGCATGCATGAAACAGCAAGCTACAAAGTGAACAGGAATCAAAGATGAGACCAGAACAATTGATCACCGGCAACCCTGATGGGAGGGAACCTCCCTTATGTAAGACCAGTCAGTAACACCTGATCGCCAATCTTCAAAATCTTCATTGGATAGTTCAGTACTGTTTGTAAACACCAGAGGGAGCTTCTGCTCAGAATTCATTTCTAGCACATTCACAACACATAGTCATGTATTGTTGGCAGTATGTACATATTTACATAGTGGTGTACTGTTGGGTGGAGATAGTAGCAGAGGGGCTGACAGGGCGGACCACGTCGATAGTGGTGGACGGAACAGCAGGTTGGGTAGGATCAGAAGTTGAGGGATAAACATGAGTTTGGGAAGGGAGTTGAGGGGAAGATGAGGTTTGTTGGGGGAACATTGAAGGTGTTGGTGGAATGGGGTAGGGTGAAGTTAAGGGTGAAAACGGAAAGGGGGAACTAAAATACTGTGAGTAATGGAATGGGGAAGCAGTGGTAGAAGGATGGGCGGCAGCTGTATGGCCGGCAGCTGGATGGTCGGCAGCTGGATAGCCGGCAGCTGGATACCCGGGAGCTGGATGGGTGGAAACTGAATGGGTGGCAGGTTGAGGTGAGGAAGGTGTAGGAATAGGGTGGGTAGGTGGATGGGATTGGGACATTGCCTGCGCTAGAGCAGTGTGGCAGCCTTGCATCACATGCATCTGCAGGTCAGGAGTTAGATTTTCCATGTGCCCGAGTACTGACTGAAAAAAGCAGTGTCTCGGCGATAAGTTTGCATCTGACAGCATCCTATCAATTTTACTGCTGAAGTATGTTTTTGCTCAACAAACTGGACCCAGCAGTAACTTGATCATTTAAAAGTCTGACCATGTTTTGAAAGGATGCATTCAGATGCAAAAAATCTGATGCATAGCTCCTTTCCTGACCTCTGTGGCGCTGCCTTCTAGGTGTGGCGGCAGTGTCAGCAGGGTAGGGTAAAGGGAACTCCAACTCATCACCTGCAGCTTAAAGTGACGAAGTCTGCCGTGCTACTCCAGTGCTGGTGGATGGGGCGGAGATACCTGAGAAGAGGGAAGGTGCAGAGGGGTCGGGTCTATCGACGTGTTCCCCAGTGGCGGACTCCTGAGGGATCGCTCCAGAGGGAACCAACTCAGAGGCAGGTTCCCGAGTGCTGCAGACAGTGCTGTCAAAGAAAAAAAAAAAAATATTATTGATATTACATTGCCCTTGCTGAAATAATAAAAAAGGTTATACACGTCAAACATTTTTAAAACATACAGACGCCAGTACAATTGAAGCTCTGACCGCCGGGTCAGAGCAATGCCAGCAGCGTGATCAGGTCATGTGATCACGCTGCTGACGTCATTTGCCGGCGGTGCCCAGAGAGAACACTGGTGGTAAGTGTGCTCCACTGTGGAGCTGAAGAAACCACCGAAGATTAAGGGAAGGAGGGGGGACATAATATGTGTGGGGGGATTTAGATTGTGGATGAAGGATACTTTGTGGGGGATTTGGAGTGGGGATGGGGGATACTTTATGTGTGGGGGGATCTGGAGTGGGGATAGGGAAACATAATGTGTGGGGCGAATTAGATTGGGGTTGGGGGATACTTTGTGGGGGGATTTGGAGTGGGGATTGGGGATATTTTGTGGGGGGATTGTGAGTGGGGAGGGGGGATACTTTGGGTGGGGGATTTGGAGTGGGGATGGGGGATACTTTGGATGGGGGATTTTGAGTGGGGATGGGGGATACTGTTTGGGGAGATTTTGAGTGGGGATGGGGGATAGTTTGTGTGGGGGGATTTGGAGTGGGGATAGTTTGTGTGGGGGGATTTAGATTGAATGGGGGATACTTTGTGGGGGGATTTGAAGTGGTGATGGGGATACTTTGTGTGGGGGATTTGGAGTGGGGATGGAAGAACATAATGTGTGGGGGGATTTAAACTGGGGTTGGGGGATACTTTGTGGGGCGATTTGGAGTGGGGATGGGGGATATTTTGTTTGGGGGGGATTTTGAGTGGGGATGGGGATACTTTGGATGGGGGGATTTTGAGTGGGAATGGGGATACTTTGCGTGGGGGGATTTTGAGTGGGGATGGGGATACTTTGTGTGGGGGGATTTTGAGTGGGGATGGGGATACTTTGTGTAGGGGATTTTGAGTGGGGATGGGGATATGTTGTGAATGTTTTGGAGACGACTTCGGATCAGAGGCTCCCTCCGGTGGTTGCTGAGGGTATTGAACCAATTAAGGAATGGGTCTCAGGTGGGGATGACTGGCTTGATATAAGTGAGTTGAAATCCCATGATCCTCGCTGGTAATCAATTGTTGCTTCCAGGTCTTTGTTGGAATTTCAGCTTGCTTTCCTGCTATCATTCAGATAAGTGACTTTCTGTTTTTTTTTTCTGTGGTTTGATTTCCCTTGCTTTTTGCAGTCTTGCCTTGGACTTCAGCCGGGTCCCCTTTGGGGGCTTGCGCTGCCGCCTGTTCTCATTTAGTATTTGCACTTGTTCTCTGTTCCTGTGATATTTTTTACTGCTGGGTAGCTGTGTGTCACACCAGAAATCTGATGTAGGTGGTCGAGATCATGTAGTCTCAGGTTTTTTGTAATCAGAAGTGCTGGTATTTTTGTTAGGGTTTTTCTGGGTTGCAGACAGAATTTCTCTCCTGTACTTTGCTTTCTAGATAGATTTTGGCCCCAACATTTGCTCATTCTATTTTCTGTCTGTGTTCGTGTTTTCCTCTTGTCTAACCGCCATTACATGTTTGGGGGCTTCCTATTTCTTTGGGGTCTCTACTCCGGGGCAGTTAGCTTTCCTCTTTCTATCTTCAGTGTAGCTAACTCTCCGGCCATGCCGAGGCGTCTAGGATCACCGTAGGTACGCTCCACGGCTACTTCTAGTTGTGCGGTTAGTTTAGGGATCTGCAACCCATTAGGTCCCAGCCTCTCTGGTGTCTTGCTGCTTTGGCGGTTTTTTGCTCCTGTCCTCCTCAGCTACCGAAACATATCAGTATTACCAGCCAGACTGAAAATTCTATAGTACTCAACAGAAGGGAAGGATAGTGAGCATAAAGGAAAAAAAAAAGGGAGTTGTCAGAATTTTTTTTTTTTTTCTGCTTGTTACATTTTTTTTCCCTCTTTTTCCCTGGGTGCTGAGGAGTAATTTTTCTTTGTCCTCAATGGAGATTGTGCAGTTGTCAGGTCGTGTTGAGCGGCTTGCCGCTGAGGTTCAGAATATTGCTGCCTATATCGCTAGGTTGCCGGTTGTGGAACCTAGGATCCCCATGCCGGATTTATTTTTGGGGGATCGGTCTAAATTTCTGAATTTTAAAAATAACTGTAAGTTGTTTTTTTGCCCTGAAGCCTAAATCCTCAGGAAGCGCTGCACAGCAGGTTCAAATTGTCATCTCCCTGTTGCGCGGCGACCCTCAGGATTGGGCGTTTTCCCTGACACCTGGGGATCCTGTTTTGAATGATGTTAATGTGTTTTTTCAGGCTCTAGGTTTATTGTACGATGAACCTAATGTCACTGATCAAGCGGAAAAAAACCTTGTTGCCATTGAGTCAGGGTCATGAAGCTGCTAAACTGTTCTGTCAGAAATTTCAAAAATGGGCAGTCCTTACTAAATGGAATGATGAGGCTCTGGCAGCTCTTTTTTGGAAGGGTCTGGCAGAGACTGGACTGTAAAGGATGTTATGGTGGGATTCCCTGTTCCCTCTGGTCTCAATGACTATGTCATTAGCTATTCAAATTGACAGACGTTTGCGTGAGCGCAGAGGTATGCGTGAGATTGTGTTGCCTTGTGAGTCAGCTCCTGAGCCCATGCAGTGTGATGGAGTGACTTCTGGGGCACAGCGTCATGAGTTTCGAAAGCATAATAGGTTGTGTTTCTACTGTGGTGATGCTTCTCATGCTATTTCCGTCTGCCCCAAGAGGGGAAGACATTTTGCGTGCTCAGTTGTTTTAGGTAGTGTTCAGACTAAATTTTTGTTGACTGTTACTGTTGCTCCATGTCCAATTTTTCGGCTCAGGCATTTGTTGATTCAGGAGCAGCTATTAACCTGATGGATTTTGACTTTGCCAAACGTTGTGGGTTTCCCATGATACCCCTTTGGAAATCTATTCCTTTGCTGGGCATTGATTCTACCCCTTTGGCAGAGAATAAACCCCAGTTTTCTACCCAGGTGATAATGCGGGTCGACCCGGACCATCAGGAGAGTTGCAAATTTTTGGTGTTGCATAATTTGCATGACATTATTTTACTGGGTTTCCCTTGGTTACAGACTCATAATCCTGTTTTGGATTGGAAATCTGTGTCTGTGACCAGTTGAGGTTGCCAATGTGTTAGTACTGACACTCCTGTTTTTTCTGCCCCCCCAGTCTCAAGATGTTTTTTCTGCCTCCCCCCAGTCTCAAGATGTCCCTGACTATTTGACCGAATTTTCTGATGTGTTTAGTGAGAGTAAGTCTGCATCCTTGCCTCCTCACAGGAGTTATGATTGCCCTGTTGAGTTAGTGCCTGGTGGTAAATTTCCTAAGGGTCGACTTTTTAATTTATCTGTACCTGAACATGATGCTATGCGTTCTTATATCAAAGAGTCTTTGGAGAAGGGTCATATCAGACCTTCCTCTTCACCCTTGGGCGCCGGCTTTTTCTTTGTGGCCAAAAAGGATGGTTCATTGAGGTCGTGTATTGACTATCGTCTCCTGAATAAAATCACTGTTAAATATCAATATCCGTTACCCTTGATTTCTGACCTATTTTCCAGAGTGAAAAGTGCTAGTTGGTTTACCAAGCTTGACCTCAGGGGGGCGTATAATCTTATTCGCATCAAGCACCCTGATGAATGGAAGACGGCGTTTAATACCCCAGAAGGGCATTTTGAGTACTTAGTGATGCCTTTTGGGCTCACTAATGCCACTTCCGTTTTCCAGTCCTTTATGAATGATATTTTCAGGGATTTCGTGGATACATTTTGATCGTTTATTTGGACGATATCTTGATTTTTTCCAACGACTGGGACTCTCATGTGGAACATGTTCGGACGGTGTTCCGGATTTTGAGAGAAAATGCACTGTATGTGAAGGGATTAAAATGTCTTTTTGGCGTACAAAAGGTTTCATTTCTTGGATTCATTTTGTCCCCGTCTGTTATTGAAATGGACCCGGTCAAAGTTCAGGCCATTTGTGATTGGGTTCAACCCTACTACATTGAAGGCTCTTCAGAGATTTTTGGGTTTTGCTAATTTCTATTGTAAATTTATTGGTAATTTCTCCGGTATTGTGAAACCACTGACTGATTTGACCAAAAAAGGGTCTGATGTGGTGAATTGGCCTCCTGAGGCAGTTTCTGTGTTTCAGGAACTTAAGCAGAGATTCACTTCTGCTACTGTTCTGCGGCAGCCTGATGTTTCTCTACCATTTCAGGTGGAGGTTGATGCTTCTGAGATTGGGGCAGGTGCCGTTTTGTCCAAAGGGATCCGGAGACCTCTAAGAGTAACCCTTGTGCCTTCTTCTCTCGAAAATTTTCCCCAGCTGAACGTAATTATGTGGGAAATCGGGAGTTATTGGCTATGAAGTGGGCCTTTGAAGAGTGGAGACATTGGCTGGAAGGAGCCAAACATCAGGTGGTGGTCCTCACGGACCAGAAGAACCTGGTTTATCTAGAATCAGCCAAGCGACTTAATCCTAGACAGGCCAGGTGGGCCTTGTTTTTCACACATTTTAATTTTGTGGTTTCTTTTCTCCCGGGCACTAAGAATGTTAAGGCGGATGCCCTCTCGAGGAGTTTCTTTGCAGATTCTCCTGAGATAACTGAGCCTGCTGTTATTTTAAAGAGGGTGTGGTTCTTTCCGCTATCTCGCCCAATTTGAGACTGGCTCTGGAGGGATGTCAGGAGGATAAACCATAATGCTGCCCTGTTGGGAAATTGTTTGTCCAGACCAGTGGAGGAAGAATGTTACGTCTGAGATTCATTGCTCCGCACTGGCTGGTCATCCCGGTATTTTTGGTACCAGAGATTTGGTGAGTCGGTCCTTTTGGTGGCCTATTTTGTCTCGTGACGTCAGGGACTTTGTGCAGTCCTGTGGGACTTGCTCTCGTTCCAAACCTTGCTCTCGCTCTAGTGGTTTGTTAATGCCATTACCTGTGCCTAAGAGGCCATGGACCCATATCTCTATGGATTTCATTTCTGACCTCCCTGTCTTTCAGAGAATGACCGTTATCTGGGTGATCTGTGATAGATTTTCCAAGATGATACATCTTGTGCCACTACCTAAGTTGCCTTCCTCCTCCGAATTGGTGCTTTTGTTCTTTCAGCAGGTAGTTGGTTGCACAGCATTCCAGAGAACATTGTGTCTGACAGAGGAGTCCAATTTGTTTCCAGATTTTGGAGGACATTTTGTTCTAAACTTGGAGTTCAGTTGTCTTTCTCCTCTGCTTTTCACCCTCAGACCAATGGACAAACTGAGAGAACAAATCAGACCTTGGAGACTTATTTGAGATGTTTTGTGTCTGCTGATCAGGATGACGGGGTCTCTTTTTTGCCTTTGGATGAGTTTGCTCTTAATAATAGGGCTAGCTCTGCCACCTTGATGTCTCCTTTTTTCTGCAATTCTGGGTTTCATCCTCGATTTTCTTCAGGACAGGTGGAGGCTTCTGTCTGTCCGGGTGTTGACTCTATTGTGGAGCGAATGCAGCAGATATGGGACCAAGTTGTGGAGAGGTTGTCTCTCTCTCAGGAGAAGGCCCAGCGGTTTGCCAGCCGGCATAGGACTGATGGTCCTCGTTTTAAAGTGGGGGACTTGGTTTGGTTGTCATCAAGAAATATCCCTATGAAGGTTGCGTCTCCAAAATTTAAGCCAAGGTTCATTGGACCTTATAAGATCATGGAAATTCTTAATCCGGTTTCCTTCCGTTTGCTTCTTCCAGGAACATTTAAAATCCATAACGTATTCCACAAATCCTTATTGAAGAGATTTGTCGAGCCAGTGGTTCCTATGGCTGCACTTCCCGACCCTGTTTTGGTTGAGGGCAATTTGGAGTATGTGTTTGAGAAAATATTGGATTCTCGTTTTGCTAGGCGGAAACTCCAGTATTTGGTTAAGTGGAGATATTATGGTCAGGAGGACAATTCTTGGGTGTTTGCTTCGGACATCCATGCTAGGAGACTTATCCGTGCCTATCACCGAGCTCATCCTGATCGGCCTGGTTTCGAACATGAGGGTTCGGTGACCCCTCCTCAAGGGGAGGGTACTGTTGTGAATGTTTTGGAGACGACTTCGGAGCAGAAGCTCCCTCCGGTGGTTGCTGAGGGTATTGAACCAATTAAGGAATGGGTCTCAGGTGGGGATGACTGGCTTGATATAAGTGAGCTGAACTCCATGATCCTCGGCAGTGATCAATTGTTGCTTCCAGGTCTTTGTTGGAATTTCAGCTTGCTTTAATCTTTATTAATAATAATCTTTATTTTTATATAGCGCTAACATATTCCATAGCGCTTTACAGTTTGCACACATTATCGTTGCTGTCCCCGATGGGGCTCACAATCTAGATTCCTTATCAGTATGTTTTTTGGAGTGTGGGAGGAAACCGGAGAACCCGGAGGAAACCCACGCAAACACAGGGAAAACATACAAACTCCTTGCAGATGTTGACATAGGTGGGATTCGAAACCCAGGACTCCAGCGCTGCAAGGCTGTAGTGCTATCCACTGAGCCACCGTGCTGCCCTGAGGTACAATTTTGATCAGCATAATTGGCCAGATTATCTTACATCTAGGTCCCTGGGACTTCAGCCTAATAGTAAGGAGCCACAAAACTGGATGAACTATTTCTTCACAGCAATAGCAGTAAATAGGGAACATTGTTACAGTGCACCAGGTACACAGGGCAACTGCCCCAACGCAGATTAGGCATCTAAAGATTGTATGTTGTAATGCGGGCTACAGTTGCAGACATGGCTGTCTGACGTTTACGACGGAGAAGAGGTTATACTCTCCCAGCATTCACTCAGTCCGTGGTGGCACCAGGGCAGTTTTGTGACCATAAGTGGGGTAGTAAAAAATTTATCCTGACTTACATTCTGGACAAAATGCATAGGAGGCTCTCAGTGATCAAGTGGATGTGAGAATTGCGATACCAACTTTCCTGTATCATTCAGATAAGTGACTTTCTGTTTTTTTTCTGTGGTTTGTTTTCCCCTTGCTTTTTGCAGTCTTGCCTTGGACTTCACCCGGGTCCCCTTTGGAGGCTTGCGCTGCCTCCTGTTCTCATTTATTTATTTGCACTTCTCTGTTCTGTGATATTTTTTACTGCTGGGTAGTGTGTGTCACACCAGAGATCTGATATGGTGGTTGAGATCGTGTGGTCTCAGGTTTTTAGTAATCAGAAGTGTGGTTAGGGTTTTTCTGGGTTGCAGACAGAATTTCTCTCCTGTACTTTGCTTTCTAGACAGATTTTGGCCCCAACATTTGCTCATTCTATTTTTGTCTGTGTTCGTGTTTTCCTCTTGTCTAACCACCATTATATGTTTGGGGGCTTCCTATTTCTTTGGGGTCTCTACTCGGGGGGCAGTTAGCTTTCCTCTTTCTATCTTCAGGTGTAGCTAACTCTCGGCTGTGTCAAGGGGGTCTAGGATCACCGTAGGTACGCTCCACGGTTACTTCTAGTTGTGCGGTTATTTTTGGGATCTGCAACCCATTGGGTCCCAGCCTCTCTGGTGTCTTGCTGCTTTGGCGGTTTTTTGCTCCTGTCCTCCTCAGCTACCAAAAACATAACAGGGATAGTTTGTGTGGGAGGATTTGGAGTGGGGATGGGTGATAGTTTGCGTGGGGGGATTTTGAGTGGGATGGAAGATACTTTGTGTGGGGGGATTTTGAGTGGGGATGGGGGATACTTTGTGTGGGGGATTTTGATTTTTTGATGGAAGATACATTGTGTGGGGGGATTTTGAGTGGGGATGGAGGGATTTAATGTGTGGGGGGGTTTGGAGTGGGGTGGAGAGATTTAATTGTGTGGGGTTTTGAAATTGGGGATGGGTGATTTTTAATGATGGGGAGATTTGAGGACTTGAGTATGTATGTATGAGTGCATGTATGAGGAAACAGTATGGGGGATGGGTGCAGACATAGTATGGTGAGTGGGGGGATGGGTTCAGACAGTATGGGGAGCGAACGGGTGAATGTATGTGGACACAGTTTGAATAACGATGGGAAAAATATATGTGGCACAGTATGGGGATTATGTGGACCAGTATGGGGATTGAGAGGTTGTGTGAGCAGACAGTATAGAGAGTGAGGGGGGTAAATATATGAGGAGACAGTATGGTGAACAGGGGCGAAGTGAGAGGAGACAGTATGAGGAGGGAGGGGAATAGTGTGAGGCGACAGTATATTGCAGATATTTTTTTTCAGGAGCATTATAATGACAACTACTATCTTTAAGGGCATCGTGTGGGGATGTGCTGCAGAAGACCGGAGATATGGAGGTCTGCAGAGACAGCTGTGGATGAGAAAACTCATCATGGGGTCTGGAACAAGATGAAGACAAGGAGAATGACTCCAGAGACAAAAGTCTCTATAAGGTACCCGGATGTAAATATTATTTGGAAATTGACTTTTTTTTCATGTTTTTATTTATGTTAGGAGCATTACAGTTGTTGTCCAGGTCTGTGCTGAGTCTGCAGTAATTCTATGTGACTGCAGACTTCTGATTTCACAGTGCTCACTGAACACTGTCAGGATTCTCTCGTGTCCGGTGATTTACATACATGCAGTCACATTGCTGACTAGGACGTGTGGCCTCACTCAGTGAAAATGAACAGAGCGAGGCCGGGCAGTCTAGTCGGAATGTGGCCAGAAGTATACAAATCACATGCTTGTGCTGACATGACCGTCCACTCTTGCCTCCAGCAAGGGAGTATCCTAAATGTATGCAGTGCATTCATTGTGAGAATTCAGAAGCGCAATGTCAGGATTCAGCTCTGAGGTTCCAGTAGTCATCACATGGACACTTCAATCATATGCGATTTCATATTACGGTCCTGTGACAACGTGCTTCTCTTCCTGCTTCTCTCAGTTTTTTCACTGAACATTGAGAGCATTAGGCTCTTTCACACATACGTTTTGCGCCTGACGGCGCGATCCGGCCTTTTTTTGTAAAACCAGATCGGCGAAATGTAATGCCGGATCGCTTTTTTCCCATCGACTAACATTAGCGCGGATCGCGCCACATGGCCTTGCGGCGCGTCCGGTTTGTGCGGATACGGTGTCTGGTCGCATTCAGGCGTCTGCAAAAAAACGGCAACTGTAATGTTTTTTGTCTCAGGCGGAAAAAGGCGCTTCGGCTTTTTTCACAATGAAAGTCTATGAGTGCCGGAATGCGGTGTCCGGATCCAGTTTTTTTAATTGATAGCCAGCCCACGCAAACATATATAAAGCATGCAGTGGGCCACTCATCATAGCTTGCAGACAGCCAGGACAGCAAGAAGAGAGGAGCCAGACAGAGAGACCAAAACACCAAAGACAACAAGAACAAGAACAGAAGACGTGGAGGAGAGATCTGACAGCAGACGGTAAATATGACATCCCCCATTCCCAAAAAATTTAATCAATTTTTCTTTTTCAGCCAGGTCCATGGAATATACTGTACATATATTCATGGCCCTTTTTGTGTCTTTATTCCACAGCAGAAGAGGCCAAAGAAGGCAGAAGGAAGGGGAGAGGAGGAAGAGCAGCATGAGCAAGAGAAGAGGAGAGCAGTCAGCAGACAGTAAATATGACATTCCCATTTCCCCAAAAAAATTTAATCAATTTTTTCTTTTTCAGCCAGGGCCATGGAATATTCATATTTCTATGGCCCTTTTTGTGTCTTTATTCCAGCAGAAGATGCCAAAGACAGGCAGCAGGAAGGGGAGAGGAGAAGAGCAGCAGGAGCAAGAGGGAGCAGTCAGCAGACGGTAAATATGGCATCCCCCATTCCCAAAAATTTAATCAATTTTTTATTTTTCAGCCGGGCATGGAATATACGTATATTCCATGGCCTTTTTGTGTCTTTATTCCAAGCAGAGATGCCAAAGACAGGCAGCAGGAAGGGGAGAGGAGGAAGAGCAGCATGAGCAAGAGAAGAGGAGAGCAGTCAGCAGACGGTAAATATGACATCCCCATTCCCAAAAAATGTAAAAATTTTTTTCTTTTTCAGCCAGGGCCATGGAATATACATATATTCCATATCCCTTTTTGTGTCTTTATTCCACGAAGAGACCGCCAAACAGCAGCAGCAGCAGCACTCGTGGCTTTAGCTGAAGAAGCAGCAGCAGCATCAGCTCCACCCTGACCGGGTCCATGGAGTGCAGCCTCATGAAGAGACGCTTCTTCTGGAAGCCCTCCCTCATCGTCAGCATTTGGGGGGTAAAAATTTTTTATTTTTTTTCACAATCCATCTGTGGGATATATGTATTGATTGTCTTTTTTTCATAACAGGAATCGCAAGATGAAGAGGAGCTCCCAGAAGAAGGACGGGGTGGAGAGATACTGGAGTGGGCTCACAATTCGTAAGTATCCTGCATCAATCGCAGAAAACACAACATCACACTACACAAAAACACATAGAAAACCATTTAGTACATACATCACACAGCACTCAACACATATGTCTATATCACAAATTTAATTTTTTTTTTTTAGTCTCCGGATTGGTGCTCGGGAAAGAGGTCCTCACAGTGCCCCCCAGAGTCGTCGGCGTGAGAGACGCGGCGGTCACCATCGTGTAAGTTATCCTTTTTTTAACTTTTTATTTTTTATTTTTTTTCTTTTGTTTTTTAAATTATTATTATTTTTTTTTTTAACTTGCTAGTGTGAAGATTAATGTGCTTTTTTTTCTCTTTTTCTTTAACAGGCTTCACAGCATGCTCCCGACTGGACGGTGAGGAGGGGATAGATGTTGACCTCCTCATTGATCTGGTCGAGAAAGGGAGCCGCTGTGGAACATGGGGGACCACCGCCATTCTGATCTGATAGTGACCCGACGGCTCTGGGAGGAAGTCGCATCGCAAATGGTGGACCGCTGGGAGGACCTCGATGTTCGGGCCAGACTCAACACCTTAAGTATTATACAGTTCAGGTTGCTGACTGTAAAGCTGTGTTTCCCAAACTTCAGTCCTCGTGGCCCCACGGTTCATGTTTTCAGGATTTCCTTTTGTGCAACAGTATGGAAATCCTGAAAACATGACCGTGGGGCACGAGGACTGAATTTTGGGAAAACTGATATTGTATTACTAACCAATTTTTGCTATCTCGTTTCAGGGGAGAGAATTGTGAATCGGTGGCGGCTGTGAGGGATCGCTTCAAGAAGGGGTTCAGCAAGGAGATGCGGGCCCCCTAGTGGATTGCAGGACGCCAGAGCAAGTGCATTACGCACGAGCCTGGCGTTCCTGCGGGTAACAATGGTCACCAAAAGGTAAATATTACAAGAAAATGTTAACATGTCTAACTACATTTTTTTTTTTTCAGCCAGGGGCATTCCATTATCATGATTTTTAATTTGTATTTTTTTCTCTTTATTCCACAGCACGGTGACCAGCACTCGGGCGCCCGCAGAGTTGAGCCCTTCTGGGGCAATCCCTCAGGAGACCGACACGCGGGACACTTCGACTGCCCCGGTACATCTGCACCTTCCAGCCTTCCCTCACATCCGATCCCGCTGTCCCATCCACCAGCACTGGAGCATCGTGGCCGCCTGCATTCCATGAATTGCTGGTGAGGAGATTGCATTCCCTTTACCCCACCCTTCTGCCCCTGCCACCTCTAGTACACCTGCGGCTACTGGGCGGCAGCGGCAGAGGGGTCAAGAAAGGAGCTATGCGCCCGAGTTCTTGCATTTGAATGCATCTTTCCAGAACTGTCTCAAAGCATTATCTGAACAACTTGCCTCAGGCATTAATAGATAAACACCAACATTTTGGAGGTGAAGGGCACTTCTGCAAACGTGCATTCGGAGCAAGAACATCTCCAAATCACAGCTTTTTTAGGTCTGTGGCGTAAAGGGATGGATACACTATCTACTGCAGCAGATGTATGTAATGCATATGTGCCACGCTGCTCTAGTGCAGGCTACCACCCAACCTCCTCATCCACCCCAGTCTTCCTCCACCTCCCCCCCCTCCAGCCGCCGTCCCCCCTCCCCCTTTTATTTCAAATACCAGCCCCTCCCCGGCTCCAGCCACCTCCAGTACGCCACCTCCCAATTCCAGCACTTCCACAACTGCAGTCACCTCCCCAGTACCAGTTAACCTCCTAAATCCAGACACCTCCCAACTCCCGTCACCTCCCCATTAGCAGCAACCTCCCAGCACAAGCCACTACCCTGTACCCACACTCCTGCCTCTTACCAATCTCATTCCCCTCCAATTTCCTACCATATCACCTGCTCCTCCAGTCCTGCCCCACCCTCCACTCCCCCACCCCTCACCTGTTCTGCCTCCAACTTGTCCTCCCATTCTCTTACTCTTTCCACCCTTCACCCCTTACTGTTCCTTCCCACCACCCTCCCAGTCCTCTCTCCACACTCCCACGGTCGAAGTGTCCCACAGCCCTCCAGCAGTATTTCCACTCCACACTACACCCAACTGTAAATAGTTTGTATGTTTTTGGCTTCAGAAAAAAAACAAACTTTATTTGAATAAAAAATAAATTTATTAAAAATTCTACATTTTACAAAAATGCAACATATTACAAAAAATTATATTATTTTTTTTTTTTTTAAATAAAAGTTAAATTGGTTTACAATTGTTGTCTGTCATTTCTTTATAGGATGTGAAGTTAAAGATGTAGTAAACCAGGTAAACATATGTGGGTACACAAACACAACATCAGTTAGGGTAATAGGTAAAAATTCTACATTACTTTGGCTAAAAGGTACATAAATGTAACCTTTTTGCCAAAGTTGTGTCCCGGGTTGTGTGTTCCAAAGTATCTTATTTTTTCCAAACTTGTGACTTGTTAGGTTATCCCTACAAGGTACACTTTTTTGAAAAAAGGTGAAATACTTTGGGTAAAAAAAAACCCAGCCAGGGACACAACTATGGCCATAGGTTAAATACAGTAGAAAAACACAAGAAGGTAGACAAGTTTGCTTTTAAAGGTTTATTGTGGGTACAGAAGTTACATGAGTTTTAAAAGAACCAATCAATTGATCACACTCTGTCATCCTGCCAGTCTACTTACTTTGGTGACAGAAAGTACTGGTGCAAAATGGTCCCTCATTCTTGAAACCACCAATGTATTCCGATTGGTAATGTTGCTTGTAGGTCGTGCAAGGTTGTTTCTTCATAGTGGTCCTCAATAGAAATCGGTTCCTTGCTGATCACAAAATTGTGTAGGACCACGCACGCTTTTATAACGTCACCACAGTCTCTGTCTTTAAGTTTATCGCAGTCAATAGGACACGCCATTTGGCTGTCATAATCCCAAACGCACACTCCACCATCCTTCTGGCTCTTGTGAGGCGCTAGTTAAATATTCGCTTTGTATAGGTCAATCCTCTGCTGGTGAACGGCTTCAAGAGGTGTTCGGGAGGACAGCTGGAATGCCTAACCTACACACACGAAAGGCATAGGTGGCCCAGAGGTTTGAGGCAGCGGCCTAGGGGGTGGAAACTGAAAAGTGTTCCGTCAGTCTCTGACCCTAGTGAAATTTTGAACACTTGTGAGTCATTCGACCGTCCATAAGCACCAATGTCCACAGCAATAAATTTTGTACTCCGCATCAGCAATAGCCATCAGGACGACCGAAAAATGTTTCTTGTAGTTGAGAACTCGGATCCGGTTCCTGCAGGCTTTAGAATGCGGATGTGTTTGCCATCAACAGTGCCCAGGCAATTGGGAAACTGGCAGATTCCGGAGAAAAAGGTCCGCTATTTCAAGCCACCGGTCTGTAGTTGACTCTGGAAGAAATTCTCCAACCAAAGAGTCCCACAGAGCACGACAAGTCTACTTGATGATGCCTGATAGCGTAGAATTCCCAGGCGGTATTGGAAATGGAGCAATGACAGCATTTCCTGTTGCCAGAATCTGTAAGCAAAAAAGAAAAAAAAAAAATTAGTTCACAATCACAGCATTACATAGCAGAACCAGCTATAACTATTAGAAATACCAAAAAATAAAAAAAAATAGGATAAGAAACAAGTTTTTGACCATTCTTTTATTGTATTCCTTCGATTCCCTTGTTCTCCTGTAATAAAAAAAAATAATAACAACAATTACAAGTGTGCTCAAGCGAGCAGATCAATACATATAGCTTACCTTATAGTGACCATGAGAGCTCCCACCGGAGAAATCGAGAAGCGGCAGTAGGTGTCACATCTCCTGATCTGGTCCAATACGCTCCAGCAAAAAGTCAAAATTTTCTTTCTTCATCCGAAGATAGGCAAAAAAATTTTCCCGGGGTTTTTCTCGCAGCTCCATGCGAGTGTAGAATAAACGCCACGGTTTGTCTCTTGCTGTGACGGGGTGGATCAATTTCGGCGTCGTCGTGGCACGCGCATAATGGCCTGCTGTATCTTTCTCCCTTTCCTAACTAATTTCAAGCGATTCCCCCCGAAAATCCACCGATTCTTGAATATATTGCCAATATAAAATCCCTTGCCGTCACTTGCTCTTCTCTTAAAACGCATTGCTCCTCTCACGTCAAAAGTTGGGGTGTGGAACAGGTACAGTCATGGCCAAAAGTTTTGAGAATGACCAAATATTTTTTTCCATGATCTGCTGCCCTTGGTTTTTATGTGTGTGTTTGACGTGTTTTTTTCACAGAAGAAATATTTTGCAAACATAGGTAACAAAAGCTTATATTGACAGTTAGAATGGTTAATGCGCAAGTCTATTTGCAGTGTTGACCCTTCTTCAGGACCTGCAATTTTTCCCTGGCATGCCTCAATCAACTTCGGACCAAATCCTGATGATAGCAGTCCATTCTTGCAATCAAGTTTCATTTTGTCAGAATTTTGGGTTTTTGTTTGCCCCCGTTTTGTTTTTTGACCCCAAGTTTTCAATGGGATTAAGACTGGGGAGTTCCAGGCCTGGACGCAAAACTCTTTATTTTGTTCCCTGAGCCTTTGTTATCACCTTTGTTTATGGCAAGGGCTCCTCATGCTGGAAACTGCTTTGTTGATCCCAAAAATGTCTTGGGGGTTGGGAGAATTGCTCTTGGAGGAAATTTGGTACCTTTCTTTTTTTTGGGCTTTTGTTTTTAGGCAAGCTGTGGGGGTCCCTGGCTGAAAAGCAACCCACACTGAATGGTTTGGATGCTTAACAGTTGCATGAGACAAGACTGTGGTAGCGTCACCTTTGTCTTCCCAATGAGGTGTTTTCCTGATGTCCCAAACAATCGAAAGGGGGATACATAAAGGGAAAATAAATTTACCCCTCATCAGCAGCCCACTGCTGTACCTTTTGCAGAATATCAGTTGCCATGATGTTTTTTCTGGGAGAAGTGACTTCTTTGTGCCTCCTTGAGACCTAGGCCTTGCCCCAAAGGGTTTCCCCGCCCCCACAGTGCATGCAGATGCCTCACACCTGCCTGCTGCCTTCCTGGCAAGCTCTGACTGCTGGTAGCCGATCCCGCAGCTGAAACACTTTTAAGAGAGGTCCTGGCGTTGTGGTCTTTCTGGGGTGCCCGGAGCCTTTTTGTAACAATGGAACCTTCTCTTGAAGTTTTGTGAGCGTAGATTGTTGACTGAGGTGAAATTTTCTGCTGGATATTTCCTGTTGGCCATTTTTGTGCTTTGAAATGTGACTGCACGTTTTTTTCTTTGAGATAACCAGGTTCAGAAGAGAAACAAGATGCTAAGCCCCAGCCTCTTTTTAAAGTGTCCAGTGGTGTCATTCTTATTTTAAATCATGACAGATTATCTCCAGCCTTGTCCTTCATCAACCCCAACCGGGGGTTAATGGAGAATCACTGAAAAGAGGTTAGTGGTCCTTTTAAGGCAGGGTGCAATGATGTTGAAATGTGTTCTGGGGGATAAAGTTCATTTTCTAGCCAAATTTTGACTTTGCAAGTAATTGCTGTTAGTGATCACTCGTTATAAACATTCTGGGTTATGCAAATTCCCATTAGAAAAGTGAAGAGTAGCTTTGTAAAATTAATATTTGTGTCATTCTCAAAATTTTTTGGCCCATTATGTATTATAGGATTACAGAGCAATCTGTTTTTGGGGGTTTTTAAAAAAAACGTATCCGTGTAATCCGGCGAAAAAAAGGATAAAAAAACCGGATGCAACGGATGGAGGATCTGTTTTTGGTCGGATGCCGAGAGGATCCAGCGAAAAACGGATCCGTCTCACCCGGTTTTACATACTAGTTGCCGGATCGGCGCTCCGGCGCGACACCGGATCACGCCGTCGGGCGCAAAAGGATGTGTGAAAGGGCCTTAGGGGGAGAGCAGCTCGTCGGACATAAATAAGTGTGAAAATGCTGTGTGGGGGGGGGGGGGGGGGGAAAAACCGAATTCTTTCCCTGGGTGCCAGAAGGCTAGAAACACCTCTGCACCAGGATAGGATTGATTACGGCTCGAGCTATCCGATCCACACTTGGTCTGTGGCAGAGCTCTTCTGCATGTTGAACCCGTGTTTCTGTTGGCCAGCGGGAGGGGGGGTTAATCCCTGCTTTGCCCTCGGGGGCCCCTGGTGAAATTGCATGTTGATTTTTGTCAGGAGAGGTGGCTCCACTCCGCTTCCTTTATAAGGTCTCCTGAGTTTTTTAGTGGTGTTGGAATATTGTTCCCTATGGAGCCAAACCCGCTGGAGCCAGGAGTGCTGAGCGCAGTGGTGCTTCTCCTATTTCC
Source organism: Oophaga sylvatica (assembly GCA_033576555.1). Classification (NCBI taxonomy): domain Eukaryota; kingdom Metazoa; phylum Chordata; class Amphibia; order Anura; family Dendrobatidae; genus Oophaga; species Oophaga sylvatica. The sequence continues at coordinate 4,673 of JARQOD010003741.1, read as the reverse complement.
TGCAGGTGTATTACTCTGTGTGCGGAGAAAAAAAGCAGAGAGAGCTAAGGCTGTTTCACATTTCCGGCGGGGCGCCTTGCGGCGCCCCGGCTTTTGCCGCAGCGCCGCACTGAAAACCTTTACATTTCCCGGCGGCCAAAATGCGGTTTTTGCCCGGGTGGTTTCTGATGCTTGGGAGATAAGAAACCATCGGAAAAACAAAAAACGTTACATGCCGTTTTTTCCCGGGCGCCGCAATGTACTTGCGCCGCATCCAGACAAAACGCTGCAAGATTAAATGCGGGGCCATCCGGCGCTAATGCATGTTCAATGCGAAAAAGCCCCATGGGCGCATAGATTTTCAGATGCGGCGCGGGCAAAATGCCGGGGGCGCCACCAGGCGCCCGCCGGAATGGAAAGAAGCTAAGTCTGATTGCTATTTTGAGTTTAACCCCTAAGTGTCTTTCCTTTTGGTTGTTTGGTTGTTATTCACTTTATTCCCTGTTCACCCTGGGTAGGGGTTGGTGGGTTTACTCAGGGCTAAAACAGGAGACAGGACGGTCGGGGATTGGACCTCGCTGAATCTAGCACACCTCCAGTTAAGGAAAAAAACAGGTCCTCCCTTGCTTAGGGGCGGTTCGGGGCCCAGGTTCCTTGTCCCCCCGCATTTTAAATGCCCCGTAACGAGCCTGTATCACTTTGGATGGTTGTACAGGCTCAAGGCGTATCACAAAAAAAAAGGTTTGTACACAGCCAGAGGCAGATCACACGGAAAGGATTAGTAAACAGCTCAGCAGGCGTATCACAAGGATAGGATTAGATACACAGGTCACAGGCAGTATCACACAAGATGGATTAGATACACAGCCAGCGAACAGTATCACACAGGAAGGATTTTAAACAGCTCAGCAGGCAGTATAAAACAGGTTGGATTGATACACAGCTCAGCAGGGAGTATACACAGTATAGGTTAGTCACAGTCGGAGAAGTATCCCATGGAAAGGGTTGATACAAAGCTCAGGAGGGCAGTATCCCATAGGATGGTTTAGATACAGGTAGCAGCGTATACACAGGACAGGATTGTACACAGTCAGCAGACAGTATCACCAGGCAGAATTAGTTAAAGTCAGCAGAAAAATCAACGTACTTCACGCATGGGCAATTTTCCTTCAGTTTTGGATGTGCAGCATCTGAAAACAATGGATACTGGAAGCTGTGTGCATTTCTTTCTGCGGCGTTGTTATCAGTGTGTCAAGAGTGGGAGAAGGGGTTGCATTGACTCCTATACAATGGGCACTTTGAAACATTTTTAATGGGGTTAACTTGTAAATAATCATGAAAGGATTAAAATTCTTTAAAAAACCAGCAATCATTGTTTTTTGGTGAATTTCAGTAGTTTATGTGTCACGACCTCTTCCTTGGGGAAAAAATAAAAATTGGATCCTGGCCAACTTCAAAAATGCCACATGGTTTTCACCTGTTAAAAGTTTTCCCCTCCACATACAATGTGCCCCCAAAAGGAAGTTTATCACAAAACCTTCCCCTTTTTTTTTTGATGTATCCCTTAATGGCCCCCCCCATACATAACCATTTATATTTCGCCAGGGGAATTTTCGGCTTTTTAAAAATTTCTTTATCTATTTTTTTCTTTATCTATTTCATTTTAAAATTTTTTATTTTTTATATAATATATATATATATAGATATATATATTATATATACCAGTAAGACCAAAAGTTTGGAAAACCCCTTTTCATTTAAAGATTTTTCTGTTTTTTAGACCTTTAAGATTGAAATTCACCTGAGGCTTCAAAACTATAAATTAAAATTTGAATTTTTTTAAAAAAAGTGTGAAAAAACGAAAATTGTCTTTTTTGGGGTTTTCAAATAGCCCCTTTTGCTTTGTGATGTTTGAACTCTTGGCTTCTCTTGAGGTTCAAGGGTAGTCACCAGAAATGATTCCAAAATCTTGAAGGTTTCCCCCAGGATGCTTAGCATTTTTTGGCCCTTTTTTCCTTTGCGGTCCAGCTACCCCAAACCTTGATTGGGTTAGGTTGGTGACTGGTGGTCAGGTCATCTGGCTTACACCCCTCATCTCCTTCTTGGAAAAAGCCCTTTTACGCTGGGGTGTTTTTTTGGGGGTTTTTCCCGTTGAAAAAAAAATGTGGTCCAAAAAAAAGCAAACCGGGGAAAAGTGCCGCTGCAAATGCTGGGGGAGCCTGCTGGTTAGTATGTTCAATGTTAAAAAAACCCCCCAAAGTGTCTCCGAAAAACTCCCCCCATACACTCCTCTATGCTTCACGGTGGGAAAAAGGCAGTAAGCCCTGCTATTTTTTTGGTCGCAAAAGAAGGGTGTTTGGGAAACCAAAAATCTCAATTGGGGGTCTCAGCCCAAAAAAACTTTTCCCCCTGGTTAATGTCCTTTCCCTTTTGTTCTTTCCCAAACAAGTTCTTCTGTTGTTGTCTCCCCTTAGCAGTGGTTTCTAGCAGCTATTTTCATAAGGGCATGCGCACAAGCCCCCTCTTAACGTTGTTGTAGAGTTGGTCTGTGCTAAACTCGTGTGGCATTGACCTGGTTCAAATTAAAATCTGAAAACCTGCGATTTTGAGGGGGTGACTGGAAAAAAGTTCCTTGAAGAGGGTGATTTTGGTTTCCTTTCCGGGGGGGTGGTCCTCATGTGCCCCAGTTTCTTTGTAGCGCGGGGGTTTTTGCAACTGCCTTGGGGAACTTTCAAATTTTCCCCAAAATTTTTGGCTGACTGCCTTTTAAAGTAATGATCCCCATCGTTTTTCTTTTTTAGTGCTTTTTTTCTTGCCATAAAAAAAATTTAACGTCTATTCAATAGGACTATCAGCTGTGATCCCCCGACTTCTGCAAAAAACCCCAACGATGGTCCCCAACCCATTTTAGGCCGAAATCCCCTTATTTTTAAACCCGACAGGGACACCCCTGAAGGTAAACCCCTTTTCGGTGACTCTCTTGGTCAACAAGAGGGTGCCAAAGAGTGCAAAGCAAATCATAAAAGCAAAAGGTGGTACTTGAAAACTAGAATTTTAAAACATAATTTTTTTTTTTAAATAATAATTCCCGTTTTTAATTATAGTTTTGATTCCTTCAGTGTGAATTTTTAAATTTTATATTCTGAAAAAAAAGAAAAATCTTTAAATGAAAGGGGGTCCCCAAATTTTGGTCTGTGTTATATATATATATTAAAATTTATATTTTTATTTTTATATTTTTTTTTTTACACACTGGTAACATCAAAAAAAACATCCTTGATCTGAAAAAATGAAATATTCTTATTATACTTTTTTTTGTACAAAATTGAAAATGTGAAAATCACCAAAAAAAAATCAATGGAAACAAATTTACTAAATTTACTAACCAATGGGGCCGGTTTGGGTCACACACAAATTAAAGTGGAATGTAATGTCTTAAAATGTTGTCAAATGATGCTCAGTAGTGTGTGGGTCTACACGTACTGAATAACCCCTTACAATCCCCGGATGCTCCTGATGAGGCGGCGGTGGTTTCTGGGGACCTTTTCCCAGACGGGGCTAAAGATCGCCAACTCGGGGCAGTCTGTGGTGCAAGTGACTTTTATGAAGGAGTGAGACTGATGCCCCGATGTGCTAAAACGTTCGGTTGGGGGAAGGGGGCCCGCCTAGCTTCAATGTTTAATTGAAAAATGCTGAACACTCAGAAAAATGAGGCTGGTTGTCCTGCATTGGGGGGGGAAAAAGGGAAAGCCCCAGCATTGGTCTCACGGGGTCTGAGGTCCAATCGGAACCTAAGGGGGTCAGGTCCCCCCCGGGAGCCATGGGGGCTGTGGGCCCTAAAGAAAGCCCCCTCCACCATATTCCCCCCTGAAAACCCCGGGCTGCTAAAGGATGTTGAGGCAGCGATCGCTCTCCACGGTGTCCCAGACTTGTCACATCGTAATGTGCCAAACAGGCTGCATTCTCTTTTATGGTTATCCACATATTGTTCACAGAAGAAAGTATAAAATTGGACTTGTTTTATTTTTCTTCCTTTGGGGAACATCAGTTGTGTACTTTGGGTTAATTATGTAGGGGGTAAGATTGTTCTGGAGAGGGACAATATTGTCAGTTTTTTGCTCCAGCATAGTTTTAAATTTTTTGAGAGGTACTTTTTTACCTTAATTATTCATTGGTTTTTTACCGGGTAATTTTTTTAAATTTTCATTAAAGGTCTTGTGTGTGGTTTTTTAAAGGGTCACCGCACGGGGGTTTTGTGTTTTGTATATTTTTTGGGTGTCTTTTAAACCCATTAAAAGTTATATTTTTCCATTTGCTTTTTAATGAAACCCTAGATGCCGCGCCAAAAAAAGTTTATGACCCTACTTTTAAAAGCAGTTTCTTAAGAATGTTTTTGAATCCCTTTTTCTTAAATTGGATTAATAAACCCGAAATTCCTATAGGGGGGGAAACAAAAATTTTTTGGTTAAAACCTTGGGCTATTCACCCCAGGTTTGGAAGTTCGCCCCCCGGAAAAAGAGTAAAAAAGGGTTTTTGCCTCACGTAATAAATAGACTTTGATGAGTGGTCTTTTTGAAAAGAAATTCGTAAAAAAAAATTGTAGTCCTGCCGTCACAGTCGAGCTTCCCCCAAGAGTTATGGCCAATACAAGGTTTTCTAACTTTCAAAAGGGGGGTATCAGCCAACCGTGATGT
>JARQOD010003740.1:0-61606 GCA_033576555.1 Oophaga sylvatica | reverse complement strand
CAGTCAGTATCACACAGGAGAGGATTAGATACAAGGCTCAGCAGTCAGTATCACACAGGATAGGATTAGATACACGGCTCAGCAGTCAGTATCACACAGGAGAGGATTAGATACACGGCTCAGCAGTCAGTATCACACAGGATAGGATTAGATACACGACTCAGTAGTCAGTATCACACAGGATAGGATTAGATACACGGCTCAGCAGACAGTATCACACAGGAGAGGATTAGATACACAGTTCAGCAGTCAGTATCACACAGGATAGGATTAGATACACGGCTCAGCAGTCAGTATCACACAGGAGAGGATTAGATACACAGCTCAGCAGTCAGTATCACACAGGAGAGGATTAGATACACGGCACAGCAGATGGTATCACACAGGATAGGATTAGATACACGGCTCAGCAGTCAGTATCACACAGGAGAGGATTAGATACATGGCTCAGCAGACGGTAGCACACAGGATGGGATTAGATACAGTTTTTGGATCCCCACATTTGCAGTAGGTGATACTCACATCGGGTAGGACAGCACCAGGGGCAGCAGACAGAGGACGGCACTGGTTCTGGCGCGGACCTCCATGACTACTCTCGGTTCTGTCCTCTCGGAGCCCGGACTCTATTTATTTGACCCCTTGATTGCACAATGTCTTCCCGGCAGCCGGTGACAACACACGGACTCTGAGCCGACGGACCCAACACTTCCCAGCAGATGCTGGACCTGGGCGTTGTATTCCCAGCAGATGCTGGACCTGGGCGTTGTATTCCCAGCAGATGCTGGACCTGGGCGTTTGTGACGGGGTATGCGGCAGAGCAAGAAGAGACCACCGGGCTAAGAACAATCCAACAGGATTTATTGAGGCAGGCAGTATACCAAATCAAATATCCGTGTTATTCCTGATGTCCATAATAAGTCCAAAATCACAGACAGACGTGAGGTCTTGCCACAGCTAAGAGCCCTCACCCTTTTTCTCTGGAGATCTCCCAACACAACACTGGTCACGCATAAGTCCCTTGTCTTGGGCTACTGGGAACAGCCCAAGGGTAGGGGAGGAGAGGTTCCCACCTCCTAGTCAATGGTTTGGTCCATTGCATGGCTCCGAGATGTCTATATGAATGTGTATTGTGAGTTCTCCCCGGCTTAGGAGAACAATGGGGAGTCCTCTAGCTGTGTTGACATAAGCCTAAGGTAAAGGGTATGCACACACTAAACAATATCGCTAACGGGATCGCTAAAAAACGTCACTATTTAGCGATCCCGTTAGCGATGTTGTTCAGTGCGGCAGCTTCCAGCGACGAGCTTCCTGCTGTGATCTCGCTCGTCGCTGGAATCGCTCCGGACCCTATTTCTCGTCGGCGCTCCCGCTGGGTAAGTATTTAATCGCTGTGTGGCACCTTTTCTTAGCGATTTAGCGGTACTTTTGTACCGCTAAAGTCGTTAAGAAGATCGCTAACGGCGATAGCGTCGTTAACTATATCGCTAAATGTGGCAGCATTTAGCGATATAGAAACAATCCCGCTAGCGATCGCATTAGTATGCGTCGTTATCGCGATCGCTAGCGGGATTGTTTAGTGTGGCAGTACCTTAAATGATGATGGAGGAACAAAGTTATACAGAAATGCAGGACAGGGCAAACTATGTATTATGACAATTCCTTCCCCTCCAATTTTGTGTACGTATGAGGGACCTCTACAGGTCGCTTGTTAAGTACACACAGGCAGGGCTGACCGGACTCAGGGCTCCTCCTGCCTGGACAGTCCATCTGCATTTTGGTGTTGGCTGCCTCTTCTATACTGTATGGTAAAGTTATAGGGCTGCAGAGCCAGGCTCCATCGTAGTAGGCGTCCATTGTCCCCAGAAGCTCTGTTCAGCCAGGTGAGGGGATTGTGATCAGTAACCACAGAGAATTCTCGTCCATACAGATACGGCTTTAGTTTCCGGAGGGCCCACACTATAGCCAGACATTCTTTTTCCACAGTTGCATAGGCCACTTCTCGGTCCAGCAGTTTCCTGCTGAGGTAGGCGACGGGGTGCTCGTCCCCCGCTGCATTCACCTGGCTGAGTACAGCTCCCAATCCATAAGCAAAGGCGTCCGTCTGCACAATGAATCGCCTCTTATAGTCTGGAGCAGCCAGAACAGGGTCACAGACAAGGGCGTCCTTCAGCCGGTTAAAAGCCTCCTCACAGGCTGGAGTCCAGATTACCAGCCTGGGCATCGTTTTCTTGGTCAGGTCGGTAAGAGGCTTGGCCACAGTGCTAAAATGAGAAACAAATTTTCGGTAATAGCTGGCAGTGCCCAAAAAAGCCATAACTTGTTTCTTAGTTTGGGGTACAGGCCAGTCTCTAATAGCCTGGATTTTTGCAGGTTCCGGACGAAGCTTCCCACCCCCTACTCTATGCCCTAGGTACTGAACTTCACCCATCCCCAATTGGCATTTATCGGGTCGAATGGTTAGGCCGGCTGCAAGAATCCGGTCAAGAATAACGGCTACTTGATTCAGATGTTCCTCCCACGTCTAGCTGAAGATGGCGATATCATCTAAGTAGGCACCAGCAAAGTCCCCACATCCCCGGAGGATCTGGTCTACCATTCTCTGGAAGGTTGCCGGGCATGTTTCATTCCAAAAGGCATGCGTAGAAATTCGTACAGACCAAAGGGGGTTATAAAAGCGGACCGTTCTCTCCCTTGCTCCGTCAGAGGAATTTGCCAGTATCCCTTACTGAGATCTAAGGTAGTGACATATCGGGACCCAGCCAGTCGGTCTAGAAGTTCGTCAGTACGGGGCATTGGGTAAGGATCACTGCATGGTCATTAAGTCGTCTGTAGTCCACACAAAATCGAGTACTCCCATCCTTCTTGGGTACTAACACCACAGGAGAGGCCCAAGGGCTATGAGAGGCCTGGATTACCCCAAGCTGTAACATCTCCTCTAGTTCGTGCTGCATGGTTGTGATGAACGGGCACACGGTCCGCCACACGATAGCCCGGGGTATCACGGCCTGTGATCCCACCGCTGCCACCAATATGTGATGAACGGGCACACGGTCCGCCACACGATAGCCCAGGGTATCACGGCTTGTGATCCCTCCGTGCCGCAAATGTGATGGAACGTGCACCCACACGACGGCTGCTGCCGTCCGACCCAGTAAACTGCAGGGATTTATAATTATCCCACTTCCACTTAGGAACTTGCAGCTCTCTGGCGCCCCCCTTACCCTCAGGTCAGTCAGGGAACTGCACCTAGGATAATCAGTCGCCAGACGGGTCACTGGGATGTGTGCTGGCTATTGGGCACGCTGCAGTGAGGGAATTATAATTACTCCTGGCTGCAGCCAGGCAGTACCCTTATAAACCCCGCTCCGTCACTGCCAGCGTCACCCAATAGATTAACACTTTACACCCCTTCCTTTTAGCTGCCACCAGCTACGGCTTTTGATGAACAATTTATCAAGAGGGTCCGTAGCAACCCCAAAACAGTAGCGTAGTGCTTCAGGCACGTGCAAATTCGTTTATAGAGCAGGAGAAACAAACTAATAAATTTATAGGTTTATTCCTTAAAAAGACAGGCAGTGCTTATACAATATAAAAAGATGGAACAAACTAAGACAATATCGTTATGTACAAATGCAGTTATAAAATAAAATAGGATTACAGATGAAAATCACTCACATGGTTGTTAGATCATTTACAGGCAAGCCAGGCTGTCGGGGGAGGGGAGACACATCACAATGCATCACAGAGCTGCTATAAGTCCGGTGTCCAGGGCAGATCTGAGCCAGAATACCTGGCCCCTACCTTATAGACCTGTGGCCGTGACATCATAAACGGGGTGGAGTTACCAGGGTCCTCCTCTTGCTCTAAGGGTTACTCTTAGTTCAGAAAACTCAAAACTTTCATAAATAAGAGATGGAGTCGCATACAGCGATGCAGAGCATACCATTGTACTCTGCAAGATGTTGGCGTGCATTTAAGTCTAAACGCAGAGTGCCTGGGTGGATCGGCTAATCAGAAATCTGTTTCTTAGGTTCTGCTGGTGCCAGCGCTTAGAAACTTCACCGATCCCTGGATTCACCGATGAATTGGCAGATATGAAAATGTCATACTTAAAACATACACAGGAGTCAAGATTTTTGATCTTGAATAACTACCATGCAACAAAGGAACAGACCATGTGGCTTGTTAGCCGCTTTCAGCCGGCCTCCCTGTGGGGGCTAGCCACCTGGAATCAGATTACACAGAGTGTGTAGTGAGCTGAAGGGGGGGGGGAAGCCCACAGGCTGCGAAGCCTAATGAATGCAGTAGCTATGGAGACTTCTAGAGAAGTACAGGATATGGATCTTGCAGGATCATCACACCTCCCCCCCTTAGAGGGCGCTACGGAGGCATGACCTCTCGGTAATCCGCCATGCGCACCTCAGCGGGTTCGCCACGTCGGGACAACCCATCAGCATTCCCATGATCACTGCCTTTCTTGTGTTGTACGGCAAAATCATACTGCTGCAGGGCAAGGCTCCAGCGTAGCAACCTACCATTGCTTCCGGACACTGTGTGCAGCCAGCTCAGCGGGTTGTGGTCGGTGACCACCTTGAAGGTGCGCCCGTACAGGTAGGGCTGCAAACGTTGCAGTGCCCAGACCATTGCCAGGCACTCCTTCTCGACGGTGGAGTATGCCACTTCCCTTGGCAGAAGTTTCCGGCTCAGGTACAACACGGGGTGCTCCTGGTTCCCCGAATCAACCTGGCTGAGTACAGCACCTAGGCCAAATTCGCTGGCGTCAGTCTGTACCAGGAAGGGCCAACTGCTGTCGACGGCTCTCAACACTGGAGAGCTGCACAGGGCTGTTTTCAAAGCTCGGAATGCCGCCTCACAGCCATCTGTCCAGTTGACTGTTTGGGGTAGACCGCCCTTGGTGAGGTCCGTCAAAGGTTTTGCAATGGCACTATAGTTCGGTACGAAACGCCTATAGTACCCTGCAGTGCCCAGGAAGGACTTCACCTGCTTTTTGGTCCTGGGGGTGGGCCAGGACACGATCGCGTCCACTTTCTCGGGCTCTGGACTCATGGAACCCCCACCTACCCGGTGCCCCAGGTAGTGGACCTCCCTCATGCCCATCTGGCATTTTCCCGGCTTGATGGTCAGACCTGCCTGGTGAATACGCTTGAGCACCTCCTGGAGATGCTGAAGGTGTTCCTCCCAGGTGGAACTGAAGACGGCAATGTCGTCCAGGTACTCCACAGCGTACTCCTCCAGTCCCAGGTGGTTGACCATCCGCTGGAAAGTGGCAGGGGCATTCTTCATGCCGAAAGGCATGACCGTGGACTCGTACATCCAAAAGGGGTGATAAAGGCGGATTTCTCCTGCGCCGCAGGGCTCAGGGGAATCTGCCAGTATTCCCGGCTCAAATCCATGATGGATATGTACTTGGCATTCGCCAACCGCTCCAGCAGATCCTCGATGCGTGGCATTGGGTGCGCATCAGAGGTAGTGATGGCGTTGAGCCCCCTGTAGTCCACGCAGAACCGGGTGGTCCGATCCTTTTTTGGCACGAGAACTACAGGTGAGGCCCACGCGCTTTTGGACGGCCGGATCACCCCCAGCTGCAACATCTCATGGATCTCCTGGCGCATAATCTGCTGCACTCCTCAGAGATCCGATAAGGTGTCCGCCGTAACGGGGCGTGATTCCCGGTGTCCACCTCGTGGACTGCCAACTCGGTCCTTCCGGGTCGGTTCGTGAACTCGGCCCGGAAGGGTTCCAGAGTGGTCAGCAACTGCAACCGCTGGGAGACGGTTAGCGAGGCATTTACCTCCATGTCCTCAATGGACCCATTGGCATTAGCTTGGGCCAGCATGTCTAGGAGGGGATCCTCTTCCCCGTCCTCGGGCAGATTGCAGACCGGTAGGACGCAGGCTTCACGTTCGTGATGGGCCTTCATCATGTTGACGTGAAAGGCCTTGCGCCTACCCCGAGTGTGGTCAAGCGTGACCACGTAGGTGGCTGGGTTGAGCTGTTGTTGCACGACGTACGGGCCTTCCCAGGCTGCCTGAAGCTTATCCTTTGGTAGGGGGACCAGCACCCACACCTTTTGACCCACCTGGTAGGTCCGCTCCGGGCGTTCTGGTCGTACCAGTGCTTCTGGTCAGCCTGAGCCTGCGTCATGTTGTCATGCACCAACTGCGTCAAGGTCTGCATCTTGTCGCGGAAGCGCATGACATAATCCACGATGGACACTTCCGTGGGGTTTGGCTCATCTTCCCAGGATTCTCTTATCAACCCAAGGGGTCCCCGGACTCGCCTACCATACAGGAGCTCGAAGGGGGAGAACCCCGTCGAGGCCTGCGGGACTTCTCTGTAGGCAAATAGCAGGTGTGGGAGGTACCGCTCCCAATCGCTCCCTGGGTCTCAACCAGCATGCGGAGCATCTGTTTGAGGGTACCGTTAAAGCGCTCACACAAACCATTGGTCTGTGGGTGATACGCACTCGATACCATACGCGTCACCTGCATTTTGCTGCAGAGAGCCTTCATTAGGCGAGACATAAATTGGGTCCCTTGATCGGTAAGCATCTCCCTGGGAAATCCTACCCGTGAAAAGATGGTCACCAGTGCATCCGCCACCTTATCTGCCCTAGTTGAGGACAGAGCTACTGCCTCCGGGTACCGGGTAGCGTAGTCTACCACAGTAAGGATGTATTGCTTTCCAGAGCTGCTGGGGACGGCCAGCGGGCCCACAATGTCCACCGCGATCCTCTGGAAAGGCTCCTCTATCACTGGCAACGGGATCAGGGAGCCTTAAGAGCAGGCCCCGCCTTCCCCACTCTTTGACAGGTGATACAGGAGCGGCAGTAGTTAGTCACATCTGTCCCCATCTTGGGCCAATAGAAGTGTTGAGACAGCCGTGCCTTAGTTTTGCTGATCCCCAAGTGTCCAGCGAGTGGAATCTCATGGGCAATCCTCAACGACTCACCTCGGAACTGGTGCGGGACGACCAGCTGTTTTTCCCTCAACCACTCCTTTTGGGAATCTCCGGGTACTGTCTCCCGGTACAACCTTCCTCGTTCCCAGAACACCCTCTCCTTATCAGTCACGAGGTGGGCGTCTCGGCGAGGTGCCTCAAGTTCTCCAGGCTCGCATCTGAGTGCAGAGCGACCTGGAACTCCTGGCTGGAGGCAGCCAGAAGTGACGTCAGGGTTCCTTCCTCACTGGGACCCTCTGGGACCGGCTCTGGGTCCACCTCTGGTTCAGTCTCTCCTGTAGCGGAGGAGGGTCCAGATGGCAGGGCGCTACCTGCGATCCGGGCACTCTGACTGCGGGTGACAGCAGCTACATATGCAGTCTCCCCGGGGATTTCTACAGACCCATCAGCCTGCGCTGCTATGGGCTCTACCTCCCCATCCACCCCCAACACTTCAGGAGCAGTGCTACTTATGGGCCAGTTACCTTCCTCGGTGGCACTGGTCAGTGTCATGGCTTCACCTTCCTCAGGTTCCCATGCACCTCCCCATTTCCTTGAGCACTGTCGCTTGCTCCTGCTAGGGGTTCCTCAGCCGTCTCACTCCGCAGAGCGACGTGGCTGAACGCTCCTGTACCTGTGGACACATCTACCACTTCAGAGAAAGGGTTAACAGATTCAGATGGCACAGATACATCACTATCAACATCATTCCTAGGGAAAGAAAGGTTATCAGTTGCATAATCACTTCGCAAGCATTGGCAGGTAACCCATTCAGTTTCCCATTACATCAACAACAACATCATGGTTAACGTTAACCTTATTATCAGATTGGGGAGGGGTGTCAGGGACATAGTACGCGACCATCCTCCCCAAATCAGTCCCCAATAAAACATCAGTGGGCAGGTTTTCGGACACCCCCACTTCCTTCACCCCGCTCCCGGCACCCCAGTCAATGAAAACTCGGGCTATCGGCAAGGGGTAGTGGACGCCCCCAATCCCGGTGACAGTTAGGGTTTTCCCCGGAATAAACTCTTCAGGGGCCGCCAGTTCGGGTCGGATGAGGGTTTGTTCAGCCCCGGTGTCCTTGAGGCCTGTAGCAAGACGGGCCCCCACTCGGACGGGCTGCACGTTGTCATCAACCCTCCGCACCACACCACCCACCAAAAGAACAGAGGCGTTGGGCCCGGAGGCCTTGGCTGGGGGGTTCTTCTGCCTCTCCGGACAGGTGGCGCTGATGTGTCCAGTCCTTTTACAGGAGAAACACTGGCGGGGGTCTGATGTAGGCCTGGTGCTGGCAAAGGGGATAGTGCCTCCAGAGGGACGGCTGGCAGGGGCACTGGGGTTGGTTGCAGGCTTACCCCCTCCCCAGCGGGCGGTGACGGGCTTCCGCCCCTCGGGTTTCCGGTTGGCCTCATAGCTGTCGGCGATCCGTGCTGTTGTGACCGCGTCCTCCGGTTCTCGGTCCAGGATGAACTGTCGGACCTCAGCGGGGCATAGATGCAGGAACTGGTCTTTGATCATCAGGTCTTTCAGCTCCTCATAGGTGTCAACTGACAGTCCATGGATCCACTGGTCAAAGTGGTTCCTGAGTCCTTGCACCACATCGCTATAACTGTCGTGTGGGCCACGTTGGAGGTTCCGGAACTTCTTTCGGTATACCTCAGGGGTTAGCTGGTACTTGGCAATCAGGGCCTGCTTGATGGCCTCATAGTCACTGTCTTGATCTGGCGCGAGGGAAGCAAACGCCTCCAAAGCTTTGCCCTTTAGCCCGGGGGTCAAGTACCTGGCCCATTGGTCGGCAGGCAGCCGGTACTGTCTGCAGACTTTCTCAAAGGCCCGCAGAAAAGTGTCCAAGTCTCCGTCCCTTTCCAGCACGGGAAAGTGCTCCGGCCGGGGCTTGGGACTCTGAGTGCTGCTGGGCACACTGCTCTGGGCTGTGGAGGGCATTGCCCCTCGCTGGACCATCTCCAGCTCATGGGCTCTCTGCGCTTGGGCTTCCCGCTCAGCTCGGGCTCTCTCAGCCTCCCGCTCGGCTCTCTCAGCCTCTCGCTGTTTGGCCTCTCGCTGTCGGCTCTCTCTTGAGCTTGCTGGATCAGCCTCAGGCGTTCTTCCCGGTTGTCAGCGGGGAGTCCCTCCAGGGCCGCCTGCAGGTAAGGGTCCAACCCGCCCTGGGTGTAAGCATGCAGGGTTTGGGCCTCTGCTGCAGCACCACCTTGGCTTGGGCCGGCTCCTGTGCCCGCCACACTCTGGTGCTCTTCCAGTTCCTTCAGGGCCTGGACCAGTCGGGCTTTGGTTTGGTTCTTGTGGTCAAGGCCGTGGTACACGCAGATTCCCACAAGAGTGTCCCTGTTCTGCTTTTCGAACCAACTTGCTCCTCTTGTAGACATGGTTGCCAAATAAAAGATAGGATAGAAAAACAAAGAGAAGGGAGGGGTAACCGCAAGTACACACAATTGTCTCAGGACTAATAAACACTGAGTCTGTTCTCCAAAACTTTAGCTGCAGGGTCGCTGAAGAACCGTGCAAGTTTTTTAGTGAATGGAATGATTGCTCAAACCAGATCACTAATGCTCTATAATCCCACCGCTGCCACCAATATGTGATGAACGGGCACACGGTCCGCCACACGATAGCCCAGGGTATCACGGCCTGTGATCCCACCGCTGCCACCAATATGTGATGAACGGGCACACGGTCCGCCACACGATAGCCCGGGGTATCACGGCCTGTGATCCCTCCGTGCTGCAAATGTGATGGAACGTGCACCCACACGACGGCTGCTGCCGTCCGACCCAGTAAACTGCAGGGATTTATAATTATCCCATTTCCACTTAGGAACTTGCAGCTCTCTGGCGCCCCCCTTACCCTCAGGTCAGTCAGGGAACTGCACCTAGGATAATTAGTCGCCAGACGGGTCACTGGGATGTGTGCTGGCTATTGGGCACGCTGCAGTGAGGGAATTATAATTACTCCTGGCTGCAGCCAGGCAGTACCCTTATAAACCCTGCTCCGTCACTGCCAGCGTCACCCAATAGATTAACACTTTACACCCCTTCCTTTTAGCTGCCACCAGCTACGGCTTTTGATGAACAATTTATCAAGAGGGTCCGTAGCAACCCCAAAACAGTAGCGTAGTGCTTCAGGCACATGCAAATTCGTTTATAGAGCAGGAGAAACAAACTAATAAATTTATAGGTTTATTCCTTAAAAAGACAGGCAGTGCTTATACAATATAAAAAGATGGAACAAACTGAGACAATATCGTTATGTACAAATGCAGTTATAAAATAAAATAGGATTACAGATGAAAATCACTCACATGGTTGTTAGATCATTTACAGGCAAGCCAGGCTGTCGGGGGAGGGGAGACACATCACAATGCATCACAGAGCTGCTATAAGTCCGGTGTCCAGGGCAGATCTGAGCCAGAATACCTGGCCCCTACCTTATAGACCTGTGGCCGTGACATCATAAACGGGGTGGAGTTACCAGGGTCCTCCTCTTGCTCTAAGGGTTACTCTTAGTTCAGAAAACTCAAAACTTTCATAAATAAGAGATGGAGTCTCATACAGCGATGCAGAGCATACCATTGTACTCCGCAAGATGTTGGCGTGCATTTAAGTCTAAACGCAGAGTGCCTGGGTGGATCGGCTAAGCAGAAATCTGTTTCTTAGTGTGATGATATTGCAAGCTTCATGTCTTGTGCTGTTGCTAGAACTACAACCCCCACTGTTTGCAAGCACAGGGCAAAGTTACCCCTCCCTCCTTCTCTCTGCAGCGCACTCGATCTCTCATCCCTCCCACCTCAGGAATTTTCCTTTGTCTTCGCAAACCCTGCAAAAGTCCTATAGCAGCCATTTTGGAGAATTCATTCTTTTTTGGTTAATAACACGGTGGGAGCATTCGCTAGAAACACGAAAGTTACTGTGTTGAACCATGCGCCGACGGGCATCGTTCCCGTGGTACTGGTAAACCCGTAACTCCAACAGAACCCGAGAAATGGAATTCTCGGGTGCCCCCTGAACTAGCCCACCCAAGTGTGGGCTCATTGGAACCGTCATTTTAGAGTAAGATCATTGATAGGTCTGCCGTTATTCTGCTAGGTTCACAGGACGAGTTATGAACCTTATGATATTGCAGAGCTCAAACCATAGCTTGCAGCCAGGGGAGGTGGCCAGAAAACCAGCCCCTTTTTGTGAGGTCAGAAGCTGACATGCATAAGTCTTGCAGTGAAGTTCCTTAGGCACTTTCTGCGGGGATGTCCTGAGTAAGAGATCTGTCAATGAACTATGACGTGTGGCTCCTTCCCCCAGCCTGGCTTGCCTGTAATGATCTAACAACCATGTGAGTTATCTTTCATTCTTAATCCCATTTTATCTTATAACTGCATCTGTACATAACGATATTGTCTCAGTTTGTTACATCTTTTTATATTACATAAGCACTGCCTGTTTTTTTTTAAGGAATAAACCTATAAATTTATTAGTTTGTTTCTCCTGCTCTATAAACGAATTTGCACGTGCCTGAAGCACTACGCTACTGTTTTGGGGTTGCTACGGACCCTCTTGATAAATTGTTCATCAAAAGCCGTAGCTGGTGGCAGCTAAAAGGAAGGGGTGTAAAGTGTTAATCTATTGGGTGACGCTGGCAGTGACGGAGCGGGGTTTATAAGGGTACTGCCTGGCTGCAGCCAGGAGTAATTATAATTCCCTCACTGCAGCGTGCCCAATAGCCAGCACACATCCAAGTGACCCGTCTGGCGACTAATTATCCTAGGTGCAGTTCCCTGATTGACCTGAGGGTAAGGGGGGCGCCAGAGAGCTGCGAGTTCCTAAGTGGAAGTGGGATAATTATAAATCCCTGCAGTTTACTGGGTCGGACGGCAGCAGCCGTCGTGTGTGTGCGCGTTTTCGTCACATTTGCAGCACGGAGGGATCACAAGCCGTGATACCCCGGGCTACCGTGTGGCGGACCGTGTGCCCGTTCATCACATATTGGTGGCAGAGCGGTGGGATTATAGAGCATTAGTGATCTGGTTTGAGCAATCATTCCCTTCACTAAAAAACTTGCACGGTCCTTCAGCGACCCTGCATCTAAAGTTTTGGAGAACAGACTCAGTGTTTATTAGTCCTGAGACAATTGTGTGTACTTGCGGTTACCCCTCCCTTCTCTTTGTTTTTCTATCCTATCTTTTATTTGGCAACCATGGCTACAAGAGGAGCAAGTTGGTTCGAAAAGCAGAACAGGGACACTCTTGTGGGAATCTGCGAGTACAACGGCCTTGACCACAAGAACCAAACCAAAGCCCGACTGGTCCATACCCTGAAGGAACTGGAAGAGCATCGGAGCGTGGCGGGCGCAGGAGCCGGCCCAAGCCAAGGTGGTGCCGCAGGACAGAGGCCCAACCCCTGACTGCTTACACCCAGAGAGAGGTGGACCCTTACCTGCAGGCGGCCCTGGAGGGACTCACCGCTGACACCAGGAAGAACGCCTGAGGCTGATCCAGCAAGCTCAAGAGAGAGCCGACCAGCGAGAGGCCAAACAGCGAGAGGCTGAGAGAGCCGAGCGCCAAGCCCAGCGAGAGGCCGAGCGGGAGGCTGAGAGGGCCGAGCGGGAGGCTGAGAGGGCCGAGCGGGAGGCTGAGAGAGCCGAGCGGGAAGCTCAGAAAGCCCATGAACTGGAGCTGCTCAGACAAGGGGCAATGCCCTCCACAGCCCAGAGCGGTACACCCAGCAGCTCTCAGAGTCCCAAGCCCCGGCCGGAGCACTTTCCCGTGCTGGAAAAGGAAGGAGACATTGGACACTTTTCTGCGGGCCTTTGAGAAAGTCTGCAGACAGTACCGGCTGCCTGCCGACCAATGGGCCAGGTACTTGACCCCCGGGCTGAAGGGCAAAGCTTTGGAGGCGTTCGCTTCCCTCGCACCAGATCAAGACAGTGACTATGAGGCCATCAAGCAGGCCCTGATTGCCAAGTACCAGCTAACCCCTGAGGTATACCGAAAGAAGTTCCGGAACCTCCAACGTGGCCCACACGACAGTTATAGCGATGTGGTGCAAGGACTCAGGAACCACTTTGACCAGTGGATCCATGGACTGTCAGTTGACACCTATGAGGAGCTGAAAGACCTGATGATCAAAGACAGTTCCTGCATCTGTGCCCAGCTGAGGTCCGACAGTTCATCCTGGACCGAGAACCAAGGACGCGGTCACAACAGCCCGGATCGCCGACAGCTATGAGGCCAACCGGAAACCCGAGGTGCGGAAGGCCGTCACCACCCGTTGGGGAGGGGGTAAGCCTGCAACCAACCCCAGTGCCCCTGCCAGCCGTCCCTCTGGAGGCACTATCCCCTTTGCCAGCGCCCGGCCTACATCAGACCCCCGCCAGTGTTTCTCCTGTAAAAGGACTGGACACATCAGCGCCACCTGTCCGGAGAGGCAGAAGAACCCCCCAGCCAAGGCCTCCGGCCCAACGCCTCTGTTCTTTTGGTGGGTGGTGTGGTGGGGAGGGTTGATGACAACGTGCAGCCCGTCCGCGTGGGGGCCCGTCTTGCTACAGGCCTCAAGGACACCGGGGCTGAACGAACCCTCATCCGACCCGAACTGGCGGCCCCTGAAGAGTTGATTCCGGGGAAAACCTTAACTGTCACAGGGATTGGGGGCGTCCACTACCCCTTGCCGATAGCCCGAGTTTTCATTGACTGGGGTGCCGGGAGCGGGGTGAAGGAAGTGGGGGTGTCCGAAAACCTGCCCACTGATGTTTTATTGGGGACTGATCTGGGGAGGATGGTGGCGTACTATGTCCCTGACACCCCTTCCCAATCTGATGATAAGGTTAACGTTAACCATGATGTTGATGTTGATGATGATGGGAACTGATTGTGTTACCTGCTAATGCTTTGCGAAGTGATGATGCAACTGATAACCTTTCTTTCCCTAGGACTGATGTTGATAGTGATGTATCTGTGCCCTCTGAATCTGTTAACCCTTTCTCTGAAGTGGTAGATGTGTCCACAGGTACAGGAGCGTTCAGTCCCGTCGCTCTGCGGAGTTAGACGGCTGAGGAACCCCTAGCAGGAGCAAGCGACAGTGCTCAAGGAAATGGGGAGGTGCATGGGAACCGGGAGGAAGGTGACGCCATGACACTGACCAGTGCCACCGAGGAAGGTAACTGGCCCATAAGTAGCACTGCTCCTGAAGTGTTGGGGGTGGATGGGGAGGTAGAGCCCATAGCAGCGCAGGCTGATGGGTCTATAGAAATCCCCGGGGAGACTGCATATGTAGCTGCTGTCACCCGCAGTCAGAGTGCCCGGATCGCAGGTAGCGCCCTGCCATCTGGACCCTCCTCCGCTACAGGAGAGACTGAACCAGAGGTGGACCCAGAGCCGGTCCCAGAGGGTCCCAGTGAGGAAGGAACCCTGACGTCACTTCTGGCTGCCTCCAGCCAGGAGTTCCAGGCCGCTCTGCACTCAGATGCGAGCCTGGGGAACTTGAGGCACCTCGCCGAGACGCCCACCTCCGTGACTGATAAGGAGAGGGTGTTCTGGGAACGAGGAAGGTTGTACCGGGAGACAGTACCCAGAGACTCCCAAAAGGAGTGGTCGAGGGAAAAACAGCTGGTCGTCCCGCACCAGTTCCGAGGTGAGTTGTTGAGGATTGCCCATGAGATTCCACTCGCTGGACACTTGGGGATCAGCAAAACTAAGGCACGGCTGTCTCAACACTTCTATTGGCCCAAGATGGGGACAGATGTACTAACTACTGCCGCTCCTGTATCACCTGTCAAAGAGTGGGGAAGGCGGGGCCTGCTCTTAAGGCTCCCCTGATCCGTTGCCAGTGATAGAGGAGCCTTTCCAGAGGATCGCGGTGGACATTGTGGGCCCGCTGGCCGTCCCCAGCAGCTCTGGAAAGCAATACATCCTGACTGTGGTAGACTACGCTACCCGGTACCCGGAGGCGGTAGCTCTGTCCTCAACTAGGGCAGATAAGGTGGCAGATGCACTGGTGACCATCTTTTCACGGGTAGGATTTCCCAGGGAGATGCTTACCGATCAAGGGACCCAATTTATGTCTCGCCTAATGAAGGCTCTCTGCAGCAAAATGCAGGTGACGCGTATGGTATCGAGTGCGTATCACCCACAGACCAATGGTTTGTGTGAGCGCTTTAAATGTACCCTCAACCAGATGCTCCGCATGCTGGTTGAGACCCAGGGACGCGATTGGGAGCGGTACCTCCCACACCTGCTATTTGCCTACAGAGAAGTACCGCAGGCCTCGACGGGTTTCTCCCCCATTGAGCTCCTGTATGGTAGGCGAGTCCGGGGACCCTTGGGTTGATAAGAGAATCCTGGGAAGATGAGCCAAACCCCACGGAAGTGTCCATCGTGGATTATGTCATGCGCTTCCGCGACAAGATGCAGACCTTGACGCAGTTGGTGCATGACAACATGACGCAGGCTCAGGCTGACCAGAAGCACTGGTACGACCAGAACGCCCGGGAGCGGACCTACCAGGTGGGTCAAAAGGTGTGGGTGCTGGTCCCCGTACCAAAGGATAAGCTTCAGGCAGCCTGGGAAGGCCCGTACGTCGTGCACCAACAGCTCAACCCAGTCACCTACATGGTCACGCTTGACCACACTCGGGGTAGGCGCAAGGCCTTTCACGTCAACATGATGAAGGCCCATCACGAACGTGAAGCCTGCGTCCTACCGGTCTGCAATCTGCCCGAGGACGGGGAAGAGGATCCCCTCCTGGACATGCTGGCCCAAGCCATGGCCAATGGGTTATCACGACGTGGCGAACCCGCTGAGGTGCGCATGTCGGATTACCGAGAGGTCATGCCTCCGTAGCGCCCTCTAAAGGGGGGAGGTGTGATGATATTGCAAGCTTCATGTCTTGTGCTGTTGCTAGAACTACAACCCCCACTGTTTGCAAGCACAGGGCAAAGTTACCCCTCCCTCCTTCTCTCTGCAGCGCACTCGATCTCTCATCCCTCCCACCTCAGGAATTTTCCTTTGTCTTCGCAAACCCTGCAAAAGTCCTATAGCAGCCATTTTGGAGAATTCATTCTTTTTTGGTTAATAACACGGTGGGAGCATTCGGTAGAAACACGAAAGTTACTGTGTTGAACCATGCGCCGACGGGCATCGTTCCCGTGGTACTGGTAAACCCGTAACTCCAACAGAACCCGAGATATGGAATTCTCGGGTGCCCCCTGAACTAGCCCACCCAAGTGTGGGCTCATTGGAACCGTCATTTTAGAGTAAGATCATTGATAGGTCTGCCGTTATTCTGGTAGGTTCACAGGACGAGTTATGAACCTTATGATATTGCAGAGCTCAAACCATAGTTTGCAGCCAGGGGAGGTGGCCAGAAAACCAGCCCCTTTTTGTGAGGTCAGAAGCTGACATGCATAAGTCTTGCAGTGAAGTTCCTTAGGCACTTTCTGCTGGGATGTCCTGAGTAAGAGATCTGTCAATGAACTATGACGTGTGGCTCCTTCCCCCAGCCTGGCTTGCCTGTAATGATCTAACAACCATGTGAGTTATCTTTCATTCTTAATCCCATTTTATTTTATAACTGCATCTGTACATAACGATATTGTCTCAGTTTGTTACATCTTTTTATATTACATAAGCACTGCCTGTTTTTTTTTTAAGGAATAAACCTATAAATTTATTAGTTTGTTTCTCCTGCTCTATAAACGAATTTGCACGTGCCTGAAGCACTACGCTACTGTTTTGGGGTTGCTACGGACCCTCTTGATAAATTGTTCATCAAAAGCCGTAGCTGGTGGCAGCTAAAAGGAAGGGGTGTAAAGTGTTAATCTATTGGGTGACGCTGGCAGTGACGGAGCGGGGTTTATAAGGGTACTGTGTTATGTTACGGTAGCTGAGGAGTGCAGGTAAAAAAGGAAATACACCAGAGCAGTTGGAATCTATGAGATTGCAGTACCCTGACTAACCACCGCAACTAGAGGCAGCCGTGGAGCGTTCCTACGTTGGTCCTAGACGCCTCGTCACAGCCTGAGAAACTAACTACACCTAAAGATAGAAATAGGAAAGCTATCTGCCCCGGAGCAGATCCCCAAAGAACATAGGAAGCCCCCAAACAAGTAATGGCGGTTAGACAAGAGGAAATACTGACACAGAAAGAAAATAGTATGAGCAAACGCTGGGGCCCAAACTATCTAAATAGAAAAGGATAGGAAGGGTACTTACTGCAATCTCAGAAAACCCTGAAAAAACACCAACTCTACTAATTTCAAAATCACCTGAGATCACACGACCTCTACCACCTAAATTAGTTCTCTGGTGTAACAAAAACAAAACAGCAGCCACTGAAAAAAAACTGGAAAAAGCAAAAGTACAAAACACAGTGGCTGGACTAAACTGAGAGGGCAAAAGCCCCCGGAGGGGACCCTGAAGGCCCCCACAGAAGTGCAGGACAAAATGCAAAAATATAGCAAAAACTCAAAATAAGAAATTGTCTTATCTGATAGCAGGAGATGCAGACACGACACAGCAGGCTACAAGGGAAACTGGAAAGAAGGATTCAGACCAGAACAATTGATCACCGGCAACCCTGATGGGAAAATGACTCCCTTATATAAGACCAATCAGTAACACCTGATTCCCAGTCCTCACAATCCTCACTAGTACCGCTTGTAACCACCAGAGGGAGCCTCTGCTCAGAACTCATCTCAAACCCATTCACAACAGTACCCCCCCCTTGAGGAGGGGTCACCGAACCCTCATTTGAGCAACCAGGTCGGTCAGGATGAGTTTATGATACGCACGGATAAGTCTCCTAGCATGGATGTCCGAAGCAAACACCCAAGAATTGTCTTCCTGACCATAACCTCTCCATTTAACCAAATACTGGAGTCTTCGTCTAGAAAAACGAGAATCCAATATTTTCTCAACCACATACTCCAGATTGCCCTCAACCAAAACAGGGTCAGGAGGCACAGCAGCAGGAACCACTGGCTCAACAAACCTCTTCAACAAGGACTTGTGGAACACGTTATGGATCTTAAATGTCCCTGGAAGAAGCAAACGAAAAGAAACAGGATTAATAATCTCCATGATCTTATAAGGTCCAATGAACCTAGGCTTAAATTTAGGAGATGCTACTCTCATAGGAATATTCTTTGAGGACAACCAGACCAAGTCCCCCACTTTAAACCGAGGACCATCAGTCCTATGCCGGTTAGCAAACCGCTGGGCCTTCTCCTGAGAGAGGGACAACCTCTCCACTACCTGGTCCCAAATCTGCTGCATACGCTCAACAACAGAGTCAACACCTGGACAGACAGAAGCCTCCGTCTGTCCTGAAGAAAATCGAGGGTGAAACCCAGAATTACAGAAAAACGGAGACATCAAAGTGGCAGAGCTAGCCCTATTATTAAGAGCAAACTCAGCCAAAGGCAAAAAAGAGACCCAGTCATCCTGATCAGCAGACACAAAGCATCTTAGATAAGTCTCCAATGTCTGGTTTGTTCTCTCAGTTTGACCATTGGTCTGAGGATGAAATGCCGAGGAGAAAGACAATTGAACACCCAGTTTAGAACAAAAAGTCCTCCAAAATCTGGAAACAAACTGGACTCCTCTGTCAGACACAATGTTCTCAGGAATGCCGTGTAAACGAACCACGTGCTGAAGGAACAACGGCACCAATTCAGAGGAGGAAGGCAACTTAGGTAATGGCACAAGATGTATCATTTTGGAAAACCTATCACAAATTACCCAGATGGTGGTCATTCTCTGAGAAACAGGAAGATCGGAAATGAAATCCATAGAGATATGGGTCCATGGTCTCTTGGGCACAGGCAATGGCATCAACAAACCACTAGAGCGAGAGCAAGGCTTGGAGCGAGAGCAAGTCCCGCAGGACTGCACAAATTCCCTGACATCGCGAGACAAGGTAGGCCACCAAAAGGACCGACTAACCAAGTCTCTGGTACCAAAAATTCCGGGATGCCCAGCCAATGCGGAACAATGAATCTCAAACATCACACTCTTTTTCCATTGGTCCGGGACAAACAATTTTCCAACAGGGCAGCGCTCGGGCCTATCCTCCTGACACCCCTCCAGAGCAAGTCTCAAATTGGGCGAGATGGCGGAAAGAACTACACCCTCCTTCAAAATAACAGAGGGATCAGATAGCTCAGGAGAGTCCGCAAGGAAACTCCTCGAGAGGGCATCCGCCTTAACATTCTTAGTGCCAGGAAGAAAGGAAACCACAAAATTAAAACGTGTGAAAAACAAGGCCCACCTGGCCTGTCTAGGATTGAGTCGCTTGGCAGATTCCAGATAGACCAGATTCTTATGGTCCGTAAGGACCACCACCTGATGTTTGGCTCCCTCCAGCCAATGTCTCCACTCTTCAAAAGCCCACTTCATGGCCAATAACTCCCGATTACCCACGTCATAATTACGTTCAGTAGGAGAAAATTTTCGAGAGAAAAAGGCACAAGGGTTACTTTTAGAGGTCTCTGGATCTTTTTGGGACAAAACGGCACCTGCCCCAATTTCAGAGGCATCAACCTCCACCTGAAATGGCAGAGAAACATCAGGCTGCCGTAGAACAGGAGCAGAAGTGAATCTCTGCTTAAGTTCCTGAAACGCAGAGACTGCCTCAGGAGGCCAATTCACCACATCAGAACCCTTTCTGGTCAAATCAGTTAATGGTTTAACAATAACCGAGAAATTACCAATAAATTTACGATAAAAATTGGCAAAACCCAAAAATCTCTGAAGAGCCTTTAATGAAGAAGGTTGGACCCAATCACAGATGGCCTGAACCTTGACCGGGTCCATTTCAATAACAGATGGGGACAAAATGAATCCCAGAAATGAGATCTTCTGTACGCCAAAAAGACACTTTGATCCCTTCACATACAGAGCATTCTCTCTCAAAATCTGGAATACAGTTCGAACATGTTTCACATGAGAGTCCCAGTCATTAGAAAAAATCAAGATATCATCCAAATAAACAATCAGAAACTTGTCCACAAAATCCCTGAAAATGTCATTCATGAAGGACTGGAAGACGGAAGGAGCATTAGTGAGCCCAAAGGGCATCACAAGGTACTCAAAATGCCCTTCAGGGGTGTTAAATGCCGTCTTCCATTCATCCCCGTGCTTAATGCGAATAAGATTATACGCCCCCCTGAGGTCAAGCTTGGTAAACCAAGTAGCGTTTTTCACCCTGGAAAACAGGTCAGAAATCAAGGGTAACGGGTATTGATATTTCACAGTAATATTGTTCAAGAGACGATAATCAATACACGGCCTTAATGAACCACCTTTTTTGGCCACAAAGAAAAAACCGGCACCTAAGGGTGAAGAGGATGGTCTGATATGACCCTTCTCCAATGATTCCTTGATATAAGACCGCATAGCGTCATGTTCAGGTACAGACAAGTTAAAAAGGCGACCTTTAGGGAATTTACTACCTGGCACTAATTCAATAGCGCAGTCATAGCTCCTATGGGGAGGTAAGGATGCAGATTTACTTTCGCTAAACACATCAGAAAAATCAAACAAAAAGTCAGGAACATCCTCAGCCTGGGGGGAGGCAGAAAAAACAGGAGTGTTGGTATTAACACATTGGCAGCCCCAACTGGTTACAGACACAGATTTCCAATCCAAAACAGGATTATGAGACTGTAACCAAGGGAAACCCAGCACGATAATGTCATGCAGATTATATAGAACCAAAAATTTGCAGCACTCCTGGTGATCAGGTTCAACCCTCATTATCACCTGAGTAGAAAACTGGGTTTATTCTCAGCCAAAGGGGTAGAATCGATCCCCAGTAGGGGAATAGACTTCTGTAGGGGTATCAAGGAAACCCACAACGTTTAGCAAAATCATAATCCATCAGGTTAATAGCTGCTCCAGAATCAACGAAAGCCTGAGCAGAAAATGAGGACAGAGAGCATATCAGAGTGACAGTTAATAAAAACTTAGTCTGAACACTACCCAAGACAACTGAGCGTGCAAAACGTCTTCCCCGCTTAGGGCAGACTGAAATAGCATGAGAGGCATCACCACAGTAGAAACATAACCCATTGCGCTTTCAAAACTCATGACGCTGTGCCCCAGACACCACTCCATCACACTGCATGGGCTCAGCAGCTGGCTCACAAGGCAACACCACTCCACGCATACTTCTCCGCTCACGCAAACGTCTGTCAATTTGAATCGCCAATGACATAGAATCATTGAGACCAGAGGGGACAGGGAATCCCACCATAACATCCTTTACATTATCTGACAGACCCTTCCGGAAAAGGGCCGCCAAAGCGTCGTCATTCCACTTGGTCAGGACTGCCCACCTACGGAATCTCTGACAGTATAACTCAGCGTCATCAAGCCCCTGATTTAATGCCAACAAG
Organism: Oophaga sylvatica; assembly: GCA_033576555.1. Lineage (NCBI taxonomy): Eukaryota > Metazoa > Chordata > Amphibia > Anura > Dendrobatidae > Oophaga > Oophaga sylvatica. The sequence goes on along the minus strand of JARQOD010003740.1, from coordinate 40,246 downwards.
GCTTTTTCAGCTTGATCAGTGACATTAGGCTCATCGTACAATAACCCCAAGGCCTGAAAAAATGCATCAACATCACTCAAAACAGGATCCCCAGGTATCAGGGAAAAAGCCCAATCCTGAGGATCGCCGCGCAGGAGAGAGATGATAATTTGAACCTGCTGCGCTGCGTTTCCTGAGGACTTAGATTTTAAGGCAAGAAACAATTTACAATTATTTTTGAAATTCTGAAACTTAGCTCGATCCCCTAAAAACAAATCTGGCATGGGGATCCTAGGTTCCACAAAAGGCAACCTAGCAAGATATGCAGCAATACTCTGAACCTCAGTGGCAAGCTGATCCACACGGCCAGACAACTGTGCAAACTCCATTGGGAGAAAAGATCCTCCCCAGCACCCAGAGATACAGAGGAAAAAAAAAAATGCAACAAACAGAAAAATATCTCTGACAACTTTTCTTCCTTCAAAATATTTTTTCCCTTCTGTGAGTACCATACAATTTTTATGGCCGGTGATACTGTTATGTTACGGTAGCTGAGGAGTGCAGGTAAAAAAGGAAATACACCAGAGCAGTTGGAATCTATGAGATTGCAGTACCCTGACTAACCACCGCAACTAGAGGCAGCCGTGGAGCGTTCCTACGTTGGTCCTAGACGCCTCGTCACAGCCTGAGAAACTAACTACACCTAAAGATAGAAATAGGAAAGCTATCTGCCCCGGAGCAGAACCCCAAAGATAATAGAAAGCCCCCAAACATGTAATGGCGGTTAGACAAGAGGAAATACTGACACAGAAAGAAAATAGTATGAGCAAACGCTGGGGCCCAAACTATCTAAATAGAAAAGGATAGGAAGGGTACTTACTGCAATCTCAGAAAACCCTGAAAAAACACCAACTCTACTAATTTCAAAATCACCTGAGATCACACGACCTCTACCACCTAAATTAGTTCTCTGGTGTAACAAAAACAAAACAGCAGCCACTGAAAAAAAACTGGAAAAAACAAAAGTACAAAACACAGTGGCTGGACTAAACTGAGAGGGCAAAAGCCCCCGGAGGGGACCCTGAAGGCCCCCACAGAAGTGCAGGACAAAATGCAAAAATATAGCAAAAACACAAAATAAGAAATTGTCTTATCTGATAGCAGGAGATGCAGACACGACACAGCAGGCTACAAGGGAAACTGGAAAGAAGGATTCAGACCAGAACAATTGATCACCGGCAACCCTGATGGGAAAATGACTCCCTTATATAAGACCAATCAGTAACACCTGATTCCCAGTCCTCACAATCCTCACTAGTACCGCTTGTAACCACCAGAGGGAGCCTCTGCTCAGAACTCATCTCAAACCCATTCACAACAGTACTGCCTGGCTGCAGCCAGGAGTAATTATAATTCCCTCACTGCAGCGTGCCCAATAGCCGGCACACATCCAAGTGACCCGTCTGGCGACTAATTATCCTAGGTGCAGTTCCCTGACTGACCTGAGGGTAAGGGGGGCGCCAGAGAGCTGCGAGTTCCTAAGTTGAAGTGGGATAATTATAAATCCCTGCAGTTTACTGGGTCGGACGGCAGCAGCCGTCGTGTGTGTGCGCGTTTTCGTCACATTTGCAGCACGGAGGGATCACAAGCCGTGATACCCCGGGCTACCGTGTGGCGGACCGTGTGCCCGTTCATCACACTTAGGTTCTGCTGGTGCCAGCGCTTAGAAACTTCACCGATCCCTGGATTCACCGATGAATTGGCAGATATGAAAATTTCATACTTATAACATACACAGGAGTCAAGATTTTTGATCTTGAATAACTACCATGCAACAAAGGAACAGACCATGTGGCTTGTTAGCCGCTTTCAGCCGGCCTCCCTGTGGGGGCTAGCCACCTGGAATCAGATTACACAGAGTGTGTAGTGAGCTGAAGGGGGGGGGAAGCCTACAGGCTGCGAAGCCTAATGAATGCAGTAGCTATGGAGACTTCTAGAGAAGTACAGGATATGGATCTTGCAGGATCATCACAATGGTGTTTCGAACTGATTAAGGTACCTGGTAAGGAGCCTTTTGTATGGTACGGATACCCTGAGTGTCCACATGATGTTGGGTGACGGTGGTTCGACCTGGTTGAGATGAGAAGGCAGCCCGTCTCTGTTGAAGCACTCCCAGCATCTGGTCTTTCTGTAACGGGTCCAGGTGATCTCCCAGAGGAATCTGTTCCACAGTGGAAGGGGCTCTCGCGGCTTCCACGAGATCAGGTAGGGAGTCCTCTTCCTCGTGACCGTCTTCTGAAGCTAGCCGACAGCTTGCTATCATTGGAAGGTTCCGGTCGTGGTATTCCTTAATCATATTCACATGAACAGTCTTTTGTCTTAGTCCCTGATCATCTAAAGCAAGAAGGTAATTGGTATCATTTAGTTTCTTGAGAACCCGGAAGGGACCCTCCCACGTGGTCTGCAGTTTATTTTGTGGATGGGGAATAATCATTAAGACCTGTTGTCCTTCTACAAACTCCCGATAGCGTGCCTTACGGTCATACCAGGTCTTCTACGGGTTTACCAGTACCACGGGAACGACGCCCGTCGGCGCATGGTTCCACACAGTAACTTTCGTGTTTCTAGCGAATGCTCCCACCGTGTTATTAACCAAAAAAGAATGAATTCTCCAAAATGGCTGCTATAGGAAGAAAGCACGTGTGCAGACAATGCAGGACCCCTGCGGTGAAGCGGGAAAACTTCCAGCACTGGCAGCTCACATTACACTGCCTGAGTGCAGGCTGGGGGTTGGTGAAAAGTATGAGAGCTGCAGAGAGAAGGAGGGGGGGGCTTTGCTTGGTGGGCTTTCAGCAGTACAAAAAAAAAAGATGAGGATAGCAATTCCAGCACAGCACTCATCACACCTCCCCCCCTTAGAGGGCGCTACGGAGGCATGACCTGTCGGTAATCCGACATGCGCACCTCAGCGGGTTCGCCACGTCGTGATAACCCATCAGCATTCCCATGATCACTGCCTTTCTTGTGTTGTACGGCAAAATCATACTGCTGCAGGGCAAGACTCCAGCGTAGCAACCTACCATTGGTTCCGGACACTGTGTGCAGCCAGCTCAGAGGGTTGTGGTCGGTGACCACCTTGAAAGTGCGCCCGTACAGGTAGGGCTGCAAACGTTGCAGTGCCCAGACCATGGCCAGGCACTCCTTCTCGATGGTGGAGTATGCCACTTCCCTTGGCAGAAGTTTCCGGCTCAGGTACAACACGGGGTGCTCCTGGTTCCCCGAATCAACCTGGCTGAGTACAGCACCGAGGCCAAATTCGCTGGCGTCAGTCTGTACCAGGAATGGCCGACTGCTGTCGACGGCTTTCAACACTGGAGAGCTGCACAGGGCTGTTTTCAAAGCTCGGAATGCCGCCTCACAGCCATCTGTCCAGTTGACTGTTTGGGGTAGACCGCCCTTGGTGAGGTCCGTCAAGGGTTTTGCAATGGCGCTATAGTTCGGTACGAAACGCCTATAGTACCCTGCAGTGCCCAGGAAGGACTTCACCTGCTTTTTGGTCCTGGGGGTGGGCCAGGACACGATCGCGTCCACTTTCTCGGGCTCTGGACTCATGGAGCCCCCGCCTACCCGGTGCCCCAGGTAGTGGACCTCCCTCATGCCCATCTGGCATTTTCCCGGCTTGATGGTCAGACCTGCCTGGTGAATACGCTTGAGCACCTCCTGGAGATGCTGAAGGTGTTCCTCCCAGGTGGAACTGAAGACGGCAATGTCGTCCAGGTACGCCACAGCGTACTCCTCCAGTCCCTGAAGCAGGTGGTTGACCATCCGCTGGAAAGTGGCAGGGGCATTCTTCATGCCGAAAGGCATGACCGTGGACTCGTACAGTCCAAAAGGGGTGATAAAGGCAGATTTCTCCTGCGCCGCAGGGCTCAGGGGAATCTGCCAGTATCCCCGGCTCAGATCCATGATGGATATGTACTTGGCATTCGCCAACCGCTCCAGCAGATCCTCGATGCGTGGCATTGGGTGCGCATCAGAGGTAGTGATGGCGTTGAGCCCCCTGTAGTCCACGCAGAACCGGGTGGTCCGATCCTTTTTTGGCACGAGAACTACAGGTGAGGCCCACGCGCTTTTGGACTGCCGGATCACCCCCAGCTGCAACATCTCATGGATCTCCTGGCGCATAATCTGCTGCACTTCCTCAGAGATCCGATAAGGTGTCCGCCGTAACGGGGCGTGATTCCCGGTGTCCACCTCGTGGACTGCCAACTCGGTCCTTCCGGGTCGGTTCGTGAACTCGGCCCGGAAGGGTTCCAGAGTGGTCAGCAACTGCAACCGCTGGGAGACGGTTAGCGAGGCATTTACCTCCATGTCCTCAATGGACCCATTGGCATTAGCTTGGGCCAGCATGTCTAGGAGGGGATCCTCTTCCCCGTCCTCGGGCAGATTGCAGACCGGTAGGACGCAGGCTTCACGTTCGTGATGGGCCTTCATCATGTTGACGTGAAAGGCCTTGCGCCTACCCCGAGTGTGGTCAAGCGTGACCACGTAGGTGGCTGGGTTGAGCTGTTGGTGCACGACGTACGGGCCTTCCCAGGCTGCCTGAAGCTTATCCTTTGGTACGGGGACCAGCACCCACACCTTTTGACCCACCTGGTAGGTCCGCTCCCGGGCGTTCTGTTCGTACCAGTGCTTCTGGTCAGCCTGAGCCTGCGTCATGTTGTCATGCACCAACTGCGTCAAGGTCTGCATCTTGTCGCGGAAGCGCATGACATAATCCACGATGGACACTTCCGTGGGGTTTGGCTCATCTTCCCAGGATTCTCTTATCAACCCAAGGGGTCCCCGGACTCGCCTACCATACAGGAGCTCGAAGGGGGAGAACCCCGTCGAGGCCTGCGGGACTTCTCTGTAGGCAAATAGCAGGTGTGGGAGGTACCGCTCCCAATCGCGTCCCTGGGTCTCAACCAGCATGCGGAGCATCTGTTTGAGGGTACCGTTAAAGCGCTCACACAAACCATTGGTCTGTGGGTGATACGCACTCGATACCATACGCGTCACCTGCATTTTGCTGCAGAGAGCCTTCATTAGGCGAGACATAAATTGGGTCCCTTGATCGGTAAGCATCTCCCTGGGAAATCCTACCCGTGAAAAGATGGTCACCAGTGCATCTGCCACCTTATCTGCCCTAGTTGAGGACAGAGCTACCGCCTCCGGGTACCGGGTAGCGTAGTCTACCACAGTCAGGATGTATTGCTTTCCAGAGCTGCTGGGGACGGCCAGCGGGCCCACAATGTCCACCGCGATCCTCTGGAAAGGCTCCTCTATCACTGGCAACGGGATCAGGGGAGCCTTAAGAGCAGGCCCCGCCTTCCCCACTCTTTGACAGGTGATACAGGAGCGGCAGTAGTTAGTCACATCTGTCCCCATCTTGGGCCAATAGAAGTGTTGAGACAGCCGTGCCTTAGTTTTGCTAATCCCCAAGTGTCCAGCAAGTGGAATCTCATGGGCAATCCTCAACAACTCACCTCGGAACTGATGCGGGACGACCAGCTGTTTTTCCCTCAACCACTCCTTTTGGGAACCTCCGGGTACTGTCTCCCGGTACAACCTTCCTCGTTCCCAGAACACCCTCCCCTTATCAGTCACGGAGGTGGGCGTCTCGGCGAGGTGCCTCAAGTTCCCCAGGCTCGCATCTGAGTGCAGAGCGGCCTGGAACTCCTGGCTGGAGGCAGCCAGAAGTGACGTCAGGGTTCCTTCCTCACTGGGACCCTCTGGGACCGGCTCTGGGTCCACCTCTGGTTTAGTCTCTCCTGTAGCGGAGGAGGGTCCAGATGGCAGGGCGCTACCTGCGATCCGGGCACTCTGACTGCGGGTGACAGCAGCTACATATGCAGTCTCCCCGGGGATTTCTATAGACCCATGAGCCTGCGCTGCTATGGGCTCTACCTCCCCATCCACCCCCAACACCTCAGGAGCAGTGCTACTTATGGGCCAGTTACCTTCCTCGGTGGCACTGGTCAGTGTCATGGCTTCACCTTCCTCACGGTTCCCATGCACCTCCCCATTTACTTGAGCACTGTCGCTTGCTCCTGCTAGGGGTTCCTCAGCCGTCTCACTCCGCAGAGCGACGGGACTGAACGCTCCTGTACCTGTGGACACATCTACCACTTCAGAGAAAGGGTTAACAGATTCAGATGGCACAGATACATCACTATCAACATCAGTCCTAGGGAAAGAAAGGTTATCAGTTGCATCATCACTTCGCAAAGCATTAGCAGGTAACACAATCAGTTTCCCATCATCATCAACATCAACATCATGGTTAACGTTAACCTTATCATCAGATTGGGAAGGGGTGTCAGGGTCATAGTACGCGACCATCCTCCCCAGATCAGTCCCCAATAAAACATCAGTGGGCAGGTTTTCGGACACCCCCACTTCCTTCACCCTGCTCCCGGCACCCCAGTCAATGAAAACTCGGGCTATCGGCAAGGGGTAGTGGACGCCCCCAATCCCTGTGACAGTTAAGGTTTTCCCCGGAATCAACTCTCCAGGGGCCGCCAGTTCGGGTCGGATGAGGGTTCATTCAGCCCCGGTGTTCTTGAGGCCTGTAGCAAGACGGGCCCCCACGCGGACGGGCTGCACGTTGTCATCAACCCTCCCCACCACACCACCCACCAAAAGAACAGAGGCGTTGGGCCCGGAGGCCTTGGCTGGGGGGTTCTTGTGCCTCTCCGGACAGGTGGCGCTGATGTGACCAGTCCTTTTACAGGAGAAACACTGGCGGGGGTCTGATGTAGGCCTGGCGCTGGCAAAGGGGATAGTGCCTCCAGAGGGACGACTGGCAGGGGCACTGGGGTTGGTTGCAGGCTTACCCCCTCCCCAGTGGGTGGCGACGGGCTTCCGCACCTCGGGTTTCCGGTTGGCCTCATAGCTGTCGGCGATCCGGGCTGTTGTGACCGCGTCCTCTGGTTCTCGGTCCAGGATGAACTGTCGGACCTCAGCTGGGCACAGATGCAGGAACTGGTCTTTGATCATCAGGTCTTTCAGCTCCTCATAGGTGTCAACTGACAGTCCATGGATCCACTGGTCAAAGTGGTTCCGGAGTCCTTGCACCACATCGCTATAACTGTCGTGTGGGCCACGTTGGAGGTTCCGGAACTTCTTTCGGTATACCTCAGGGGTTAGCTGGTACTTGGCAATCAGGGCCTGCTTGATGGCCTCATAGTCACTGTCTTGATCTGGCGCGAGGGAAGCGAACGCCTCCAAAGCTTTGCCCTTCAGCCCGGGGTCAAGTACCTGGCCCATTGGTCGGCAGGCAGCCGGTACTGTCTGCAGACTTTCTCAAAGGCCCGCAGAAAAGTGTCCAAGTCTCCTTCCTTTTCCAGCACGGGAAAGTGCTCCGGCCGGGGCTTGGGACTCTGAGAGCTGCTGGGTGTACCGCTCAGGGCTGTGGAGGGCGTTGCCCTTTGTCTGAGCAGCTCCAGTTCATGGGCTCTCTGAGCTTCCCGCTCGGCTCTCTCAGCCTCCCGCTCGGCCTCTCGCTGGGCTTGGCGCTTGGCTCTCTCAGCCTCTCGCTGTTTGGCCTCTCGCTGGTCGGCTCTCTCTTGAGCTTGCTGGATCAGCCTCAGGCGTTCTTCCCGGTTGTCAGCGGTGAGTCCCTCCAGGGCCGCCTGCAGGTAAGGGTCCAACCCGCCCTGGGTGTAAGCATGCAGGGGTTGGGCCTCTGCCCCTGCGGCACCACCTTGGCTTGGGCCGGCTCCTGCGCCCGCCGCGCTCCGATGCTCGCCCAGCTCCTTCAGGGCCTGGACCAGTTGGCCTTTGGTTCGGTTCGTGTGGACAAGGCCGTGGTACACGCAGATTCCCACAAGAGTGTCCCTGTTCTGCTTTTCGAACCAACTTGCTCCTCTTGTAGCCATGGTTGCCAAATAAAAGATAGGATAGAAAAACAAAGAGAAGGGAGGGGTAACCGCAAGTACACACAATTGTCTCAGGACTAATAAACACTGAGTCTGTTCTCCAAAACTTTAGCTGCAGGGTCGCTGAAGGACCGTGCAAGTTTTTTTTTTTTTTTTAGTGAATGGAATGATTGCTCAAACCACATCACTAATGCTCTATAATCCCACCGCTCTGCCACCAATATGTGATGAACGGGCACGCGGTCCGCCACACGGTAGCCCGGGGGTCACGGCTTGTGATCCCACCGCTGCCACCAATATGTGATGAACGGGCACACAGTCCGCCACACGGTAGCCCGGGGGTCACGGATTGTGATCCCACCGCTGCCACCACATGTGATGGAACGTGCACACACACGACGGCTGCGGCCGTCCGACCCAGTAAACTGCAGGGATTTATAACTATCCCACTTCCACTTAGGAACTTGCAGCTCTCTGGCGCCCCCCTTACCCTCAGGTCAGTCAGGGAACTGCACCTAGGATAATTGGTCGCCAGACGGGTCACTTGGATGTGTGCTGGCTATTGGGCACGCTGCAGTGAGGGAATTATAATTACTCCTGGCTGCAGCCAGGCAGTACCCTTATAAACCCCGCTCCGTCACTGCCAGCGCCACCCAATAGATTAACACTTTACACCCCTTCCTTTTAGCTGCCACCAGCTACGGCTTTTGATGAACAATTTATCAAGAGGGTCCGTAGCAACCCCAAAACAGTAGTAAATTTATAGGTTTATTCCTTAAAAAAAAGGCAGTGCTTATACAATAATAAAAAAGATGGAACAAACTGAGACAATATCGTTATGTACAGATGCAGTTATAAAATAAAATGGGATTAAGAATGAAAGAGAACTCACATGGTTGTTAGATCATTACAGGCAAGCCAGGCTGGGGGAAGAAGCCACACGTCAAAGTTCATTTGCAGATCTGTTAGTCAGGACCTCCCAGCAGAAAAGAATGCCTAAGGAACTTCACTGCAAGACTTATGCATGTCAGCTTCTGACCTCACAAAAAGGGCTGGTCCTCTGGCCACCTCCCCTGGCTGCAAGCTATGGTTTGAGCTCTGCAATATCATAAGGTTCATAACTCGTCCTGTGAACCTAGCAGAATAACGGCAGACCTATCAATGATCTCACTCCAAACTGACGGTTCCAATGAGCCCACACTTGGGTGGGCTAGTACATGGGGCACCCGAGAATTCCATTTCTCGGGTTCTGTTGGAGTTACGGGTTTACCAGTACCACGGGAACGATGCCCGTCGGCGCATGGTTCCACACAGTAACTTTCGTGTTTCTAGCGAATGCTCCCACCGTGTTATTAACCAAAAAAGAATGAATTCTCCAAAATGGCTGCTATAGGAAGAAAGCACGTGTGCAGACAATGCAGGACCCCTGCGGTGAAGCGGGAAAACTTCCAGCACTGGCAGCTCACATTACACTGCCTGAGTGCAGGCTGGGGGTTGGTGAAAAGTATGAGAGCTGCAGAGAGAAGGAGGGGGGGCTTTGCTTGGTGGGCTTTCAGCAGTACAAAAAAAAAGATGAGGACAGCAATTCCAGCACAGCACTCATCACACTAGGGTTAGTGCCAGAATTAGAGCTAGGACTAAAATTAGTGTTAAGGGTATGCCACACTAAACAATATCGCTAACGGGATCGCTAAAAAACGTCACTATTTAGCGATCCCGTTAGCGATATTGTTCAGTGCGGCAGCTTCCAGCGACGAGCTTCCTGCTGTGATCTCGCTCGTCGCTGGAATCGTTCCGGACCCTATTTCATCGCTGGCGCTCCCGCTGGGTAAGTATCTAATCGCTGTGTGGCACCTTTTCTTAGCGATTTAGCGGTACTTTTGTACCGCTAAAGTCGTTAAGAAGATCGCTAACGGCGATAGCGTCGTTAACTATATCGCTAAATGCGGCAGCATTTAGCGATATAGAAACAATCCCGCTAGCGATCTCATTAGTATGCAACGCTAACGAGATCGCTAGCGGGATTGCTTAGTGTGGCAGTACCTTTAGAATTACATGTTACTACCTTGTTTCCTGTTCTTTTCACTATCACCCCCATACTACTTACTTTCTTCCCATTCCCTGCAATCCCCCCACTTAGTAAGGAATTAGTCATTTCCCCCTCCATCCTCCCCAGCCATCTCACCTTTTCGCTTCATATACAGATAATTTGGAGTATTCAAAAATTAATAATCATGAGGCAAATTCTACAACTAAATAGATGAGTACCCCTCAGTCTGAGGCTCCTTCTTTGCTGGATATATGGGAGAACTATGAGGTCTATTAGGACCGCTTTGATATTAAGGAATTGATGTCCCTATGATATGTGCATTATTGTTATATGTATCCATCATGTTATCAGGTACATATTTCTAGGGCTAAGCTATACTAGCCATATAGGAGTAGAGGACACTGTTGATTAGGTCTATTAGGACCGTTCTGGATATTAAGGAATTGATGTCCCTATGATATGTGCATTGGTGTTATATGTATTCATCATTATGTTATCAGGTACATATTTCTAGGGCTAAGCTACACTAGCCATATAGGAGTAGAGGACACTGTTGATTTTGTATCAGTATTAGAATGATGTGCTGTTATGCAGGGATCAGCCGCAAATGTCTTTTCAGACTTCATTGAGGGGTCAAAACTATACAATTAACGGAATTAAGTATACAATATCAACCCTATTCCCTTGAACCTGACATAACAGGTGTACGCTGCCACTTTTCCCACCTTTGAGGGGTGCATTTTCATTTGTTGTGTCAGATATAAGGCTCACGTGTTATAAGGGAAATTGTAGGACATTAGGGTCAGCCTACGTTGAGAGGGGGCGCCAATCTCGTGTGGGCTATCTTAAGGTGCCAACCTCCGCGGCAAGGCAGGGTACAGTACAGGGAATAATCACAGGGTATATTCAGTGTGCACTTTTTAATATGTGTGATGTTTTGTCTGTCCATTTTTAATATACATAATAAAGGTTATATTTTATTTTAAAAAAAAAATTTTGGGGTTCCTCACACATGATTATGCATCTCACCTTTTCCTCAGAACTGTTCCTCCACGTACAATCCTTTTTCTCCAGAAACACACGGCCACACCATGTCTTATCCTGTTCCCACCTTCTAACGCTCTGTCTATTACTCCTCATTGCTGGTGACATATCCCCAAATCCTGGCCCTCCTCAACTCATCCCCACACTCACTTCTATCACCCTGCCACGATCCTCTACACATCTTCGCAATCATGATAACCTCATACCCATTCATACAGTCCCCACTCCCCCGGTCCCCCTACCTGGAGCACTATGGAACGCACGCTCTGTCTGCAATAAACTGTCATTTATCCACGACCTCTTCATCACCAATAAACTCACCTTCCTTGGCATCACCGAAACCTGGCTCACACCCTCTGACTCAGCCTCACCAGCTGCACTCTCATACAATGGATTCCACCTATCTCACACCCCCCAGCCCCAGCAACAAACGTGGTGGAGGAGTTGGTTTGCTCCTATCTGATACCTGTTCCTTTACCCCAATTCCACTACCCCCCTCCGCTACTATTCCCTCATTTGAGGTGCACTCCGTCCGCATCTACTCCCCCTCCAACCTCCAGCTGGCGGTCATCTACCGCCCCCCAGAACTTGCCATCTCCACCTTTCTCGATCACTTCACCACCTGACTACTTCATATCCTTTCTGCTGACATCCCCACTATCATCATGGATGACTTCAACATCCCCATTGACACTTCCACCCCAACTGCCTCTAAACTTTTATCACTCACTGCCTCCTTTGGCCTCACTCAATGGTCCTCTGCGGCCACTCACAAAGACGGTCACACGCTGGACCTTATCTTCACCCGCCTCTGTTCCCTTACTAATCTCACTAACTCACCCCTGCCCCTGTCTGACCACAACCTACTGACATTCTCTTCCCTCTCCTCTTCCAGTGCACAACCCCCACTCCATAAACTCACTCACCCTCGCAGAAATCTCAAACACCTCAATTTACCAATGCTCTCTGAGTCCCTCCTCCCTCTTACAGACATATCTTCACTTCATGACACAGATTCTGCTGCCACCTTTTATAACACTACAATAACAGCAGCACTTGATTCGGCTGCCCCCCTCACACATAGCAAAACTTGTACAATCAACAGGCAGCCTGTTATGTTTCGGTAGCTGAGGAGTGCAGGTAAAAAAGGCAATACACCAGAGAAGTTGGAATCTATAAGATTGCAGTACCCTGACTAACCACCACAACTAGAGGCAGCCGTGGAGCGTTCCTATGTTGGTCCTAGACGCCTCGTCACAGCCTGAGAAACTAACTACACCTAAAGATAGAAAGAGGAAAGCTATCTGCCCCGGAGCAGAACCCCAAAGATAATAGCAAGCCCCCAAACATGTAATGGCGGTTAGACAAGATGAAATACTGACACAGACAGAAAATAGTATGAGCAAACGTTGGGGCCCAAACTACCTAAATAGAAAAGGATAGGAAGGGCACTTACTGCAATCCCAAAAAAACCCTGAAAAGCACCAACTCTACTAATTTCAAAATCACCTGAGATCACACGACCTCTACCACCTAAATTAGTTCTCTGGTGTAACAAAATCAAAACAGCAGCCACTGAAAAAACTGGAAAAAGCAAAAGTACAAACATCAGTGGCTGAACTAAACTGAGAGGGCAAAAGCCCCCGGAGGGGACCCTGAAGGCCCCCACAGAAGTGCAGGACAAAATGCAAAAATCAAGCACAAAAACAAAAAGAAGAAAATGTCTTATCTGTTAGCAGGAGATGCAGACACGACACAGCAGGCTACAAAGGAAACAGGACTCAAGGATTGAGACCAGAACAATTGATCACCGGCAACCCTGATGGGAAGGCGACTCCCTTATATAAGACCAGTCAGTAACACCTGATTCCCACTCCTCACAATCTTCACTGGACAGTCCAGTACCGCTTGTAACCACCAGAGGGAGCCTCTGCTCAGAACTCATTTCAAGTCCATTCACAACAGTACCCCCCCTTGAGGAGGGGTCACCGAACCCTCACTTGAGCAACCAGGTCGGTCAGGATGAGTTCTATGATACGCACGGATGAGTCTCCTAGCATGGATGTCCGAAGCAAACACCCAAGAATTGTCTTCCTGACCATAACCTCTCCACTTAACCAAATACTGGAGTTTCCGTCTAGAAAAACGAGAATTCAATATTTTCTCAACCACAAACTCCATATTGCCCTCAACCAGAACAGGGTCAGGAGGCAAAGCAGTAGGAACCAATGGCTCAACAAACCTCTTCAACAAGGACTTGTGGAACACGTTATGGATCTTAAATGTCCCTGGAAGAAGCAAACGAAAAGAAAAAGGATTAAGAATCTCCATGATCTTATAAGGTCCAATGAACCTAGGCTTAAATTTAGGAGATGCCACTCTCATAGGAATATTTCTTGAGGACAACCAGACCAAGTCCCCCACTTTAAACCGAGGACCATCAGTCCTATGCCGGTTAGCAAACCGCTGGGCCCTCTCCTGAGAGAGGGACAACCTCTCCACTACCTGGTCCCAAATCTGTTGCATACGCTCCACAACAGAGTCAACACCTGGACAGACAGAAGCCTCCGTCTGTCCTGAAGAAAATCGAGGGTGAAACCCAGAATTACAGAAAAATGGAGACATCAAAGTGGCAGAGCTAGCCCTATTATTAAGAGCAAACTCAGCCAAAGGCAAAAAAAAGACCCAGTCATCCTGATCAGCAGACACAAAGCATCTTAGATAAGTCTCCAATGTCTGGTTTGTTCTCTCAGTTTGACCATTGGTCTGAGGATGAAACGCCGAGGAGAAAGACAATTGAACACCAAGTTTAGAACAAAAGGTCCTCCAAAATCTGGAAACAAACTGGACTCCTCTGTCAGACACAATGTTCTCAGGAATGCCGTGTAAACGAACCACGTGCTGAAGGAACAAAGGCACCAATTCAGAGGAGGAAGGCAACTTAGGTAATGGCACAAGATGTATCATCTTGGAAAACCTATCACAAATCACCCAGATGACGGTCATTCTCTGAGAAACAGGGAGGTCGGAAATTAAATCCATAGAGATATGGGTCCATGGTCTCTTGGGCACAGGCAATGGCATCAACAAACCACTAGAGCGAGAGCAAGGCTTGGAGCGAGAGCAAGTCCCGCAGGACTGCACAAATTCCCTGACATCACGAGACAAGGTAGGCCACCAAAAGGACCGACTAACCAAGTCTCTGGTACCAAAAATTCCGGGATGCCCAGCCAACGCGGAACAATGAATCTCAGACATCACACTCTTTTTCCACTGGTCCGGGACAAACAATTTTCCAACAGGGCAGCTCTCGGGCCTATCCTCCTGACACCCCTCCAGAGCAAGTCTCAAATTGGGTGAGATGGCGGAAAGAACTACACCCTCTTTCAAAATAACAGAAGGATCAGATAACTCAGGAGAGTCCGCAAGGAAACTCCTCGAGAGGGCATCCGCCTTAACATTCTTAGTGCCAGGAAGAAAGGAAACCACAAAATTAAAACGTGTGAAAAACAAGGCCCACCTGGCCTGTCTAGGATTGAGTCGCTTGGCAGATTCCAGATAAACCAGATTCTTATGGTCCGTAAGGACCACCACCTGATGTTTGGCTCCCTCCAGCCAATGTCTCCACTCTTCAAAAGCCCACTTCATGGCCAGTAACTCCCGATTACCCACGTCATAATTACGTTCAGTAGGAGAAAATTTTCGAGAGAAAAAGGCACAAGGGTTACTTTTAGAGGTCTCTGGATCTTTTTGGGACAAAACGGCACCTGCCCCAATTTCAGAGGCATCAACCTCCACCTGAAATGGCAGAGAAACATCAGGCTGCCGTAGAACAGGAGCAGAAGTGAATCTCTGCTTAAGTTCCTGAAATGCAGAGACTGCCTCAGGAGGCCAATTCACCACATCAGAACCCTTTCTGGTCAAATCAGTCAATGGTTTAACAATAACCGAGAAATTACCAATAAATTTACGATAAAAATTGGCAAAACCCAAAAATCTTTGAAAAGCCTTTAATGAAGTAGGTTGGACCCAATCACAGATGGCCTGAACCTTGACCGGGTCCATTTCAATAACAGATGGGGACAAAATGAATCCCAGAAATGAGATCCTCTGTACGCCAAAAAGACACTTTGATCCCTTCACATACAGAGCATTCTCTCTCAAAATCTGGAATACAGTTCGAACATGTTTCACATGAGAGTCCCAGTCATTAGAAAAAATCAAGATATCATCCAAATAAACAATCAGAAATTTATCCACAAAATCCCTGAAAATGTAATTCATGAAGGACTGGAAGACAGAAGGAGCATTAGTGAGCCCAAAGGGCATCACAAGGTACTCAAAATGCCCCTCAGGGGTATTGAATGCCGTCTTCCATTCATCCCCGTGCTTAATGCGAATAAGGTTATATGCCCCCCTGAGGTCAAGCTTGGTAAACCAAGTAGCGTTTTTCACCCTGGAAAACAGGTCAGAAATCAAAGGTAACGGGTATTGATATTTTACAGTAATATTGTTCAAAAGACGATAATCAATACACGGCCTTAATGAACCATCCTTTTTGGCCACAAAGAAAAAACTGGCACCTAAGGGTGAAGAGGATGGTCTGATATGACCCTTCTCCAATGACTCCTTGATATAAGACCGCATAGCGTCATGTTCAGGTACAGACAAGTTAAAAAGGCGACCTTTAGGGAATTTACTACCAGGCACTAATTCAATAGCGCAGTCATAGCTCCTATGGGGAGGCAAGGATGCAGATTTACTTTCGCTAAACACATCAGAAAAATCAATCAAAAAGTCAGGAACATCCTGAGCCTGGGGGGAGGCAGAAAAAACAGGAGTGTTGGTATTAACACATTGGCAGCCCCAACTGGTTACAGACACAGATTTCCAATCCAAAACAGGATTATGAGACTGCAACCAAGGGAAGCCCAGTACGATAATATCATGCAGATTATACAGAACCAAAAATTTATAGCACTCCTGATGATCAGGTTCAACCCTCATTATCACCTGAGTAGAGAACTGAGGTTTATTCTCAGCCAAAGGGGTAGAATCAATCCCCAGTAGGGGAATAGACTTCTGTAGGGGTATCAAGGGAAACCCACAACGTTTAGCAAAATCATAATCCATCAGGTTAATAGCTGCTCCAGAATCAACGAAAGCCTGAGCAGAAAATGAGGACAGAGAGCATATCAGAGTGACAGTTAATAAAAACTTAGTCTGAACACTACCCAAGACAACTGAGCGTGCAAAACGTCTTCCCCACTTAGGGCAGACTGAAATAGCATGAGAGGCATCACCACAGTAGAAACATAACCCATTGCGCTTTCAAAACTCATGACGCTGTGCCCCAGACACCACTCTATCACACTGCATGGGTTCAGAAGCAGGTTCACAAGGCAACACCATTCCACGCATACTTCTCCGCTCACGCAAACGTCTGTCAATTTGAATCGCTAATGACATAGAATCATTGAGACCAGAGGGGACAGAGAATCCCACCATAACATCCTTTACATTATCTGACAGACCCTTCCGAAAAAGGGCCACCAAAGCGTCGTCATTCCACTTGGTCAGGACTGCCCACCTACGGAATCTTTGACAGTATAACTCAGCGTCATCAAGACCCTGATTTAATGCCAACAAGGCTTTTTCAGCTTGATCAGTGACATTAGGCTCATCGTACAATAACCCCAAAGCCTGAAAAAATGCATCAACATCACTCAAAACAGGATCCCCAGGTGTCAGGGAAAGAGCCCAATCCTGAGGATCGCCGCGCAGGAGAGAGATGACAATTTGAACCTGCTGCGCTGCGTTCCCTGAGGACTTAGATTTTAAGGCAAAAAACAATTTACAATTATTTTTGAAATTCTGAAACTTAGCTCGATCCCCTAAAAACAAATCTGGCATGGGAATCCTAGGTTCCACAACAGGCAACCTAGCAAGATAGGCAGCAATACTCCGAACCTCAGTGGCAAGCTGATCCACACGGCCAGACAACTGTGCAAACTCCATTGAGAGAAAAAAAAATCCTCCCAGCACCCAGAGATACAGAGGGAAAAAAAAAAATGCAACAAACAGAAAAATATCTCTGACAACTCTGACAACCTTTTTTCTTTCACAATATTTTTTCCCTTCTGTGAGTACCATACAATTTTCAATTTTTGGGCCGGTGATACTGTTATGTTTCGGTAGCTGAGGAGTGCAGGTAAAAAAGGCAATACACCAGAGAAGTTGGAATCTATGAGATTGCAGTACCCTGACTAACCACCACAACTAGAGGCAGCCGTGGAGCGTTCCTATGTTGGTCCTAGACGCCTCGTCACAGCCTGAGAAACTAACTACACCTAAAGATAGAAAGAGGAAAGCTATCTGCCCCGGAGCAGATCCCCAAAGAACATAGAAAGCCCCCAAACATGTAATGGCGGTTAGACAAGATGAAATACTGACACAGACAGAAAATAGTATGAGCAAACGTTGGGGCCCAAACTACCTAAATAGAAAAGGATAGGAAGGGCACTTACTGCAATCCCAAAAAAAACCTGAAAAGCACCAACTCTACTAATTTCAAAATCACCTGAGATCACACGACCTCTACCACCTAAATTAGTTCTCTGGTGTAACAAAATCAAAACAGCAGCCACTGAAAAAACTGGAAAAAGCAAAAGTACAAACATCAGTGGCTGAACTAAACTGAGAGGGCAAAAGCCCCCGGAGGAGACCCTGAAGGCCCCCACAGAAGTGCAGGACAAAATGCAAAAATCAAGCACAAAAACAAAAAGAAGAAAATGTCTTATCTGTTAGCAGGAGATGCAGACACGACACAGCAGGCTACAAAGGAAACAGGACTCAAGGATTGAGACCAGAACAATTGATCACCGGCAACCCTGATGGGAAGGCGACTCCCTTATATAAGACCAGTCAGTAACACCTGATTCCCACTCCTCACAATCTTCACTGGACAGTCCAGTACCGCTTGTAACAACCAGAGGGAGCCTCTGCTCAGAACTCATTTCAAGTCCATTCACAACAGCAGCCCTGGCTGACCAGCCTCACCAAAGAACTGAGACGGGCTTCCAGGGTTGCTGAGCGGAGATGGAAAAAATCCCGCTCTGCCGAGCACCTAACCGCATACAAGCAGTCCCTCACCAGCTTCAAGTCCACGCTCACTGCTGCAAAGCAAACTTACTTCTCATCTCTCATATCCTCCCTGTCTCACAACCCTAAACAGCTCTTCAACACTTTCAATTCTCTACTCTGTCCCCCAGCACCTCCTCCTTCTCCTCTCATTTCTGCTGAAGACTTTGCCTCTTTCTTTAAGCAGAAGATCGATACAATCAGAGAAAGCTTTGGCCCACAGCCCCCATTGCCCCTCTTAGCTGCTCAACCCTCTTCCTCCAAAACCAACTTCTCCACCTTGACAGAAGATCAGCTTTCCACCCTCCTATCAAGATCACACCTCACCACTTGCATGCTTGACCCGCTCCCATCCCACCTCATCCCTAGCCTCGCCACCGTCTTCACCCCTACTCTAACACACCTCTTCAACCTCACACTTACAAATGGTGTCTTCCCCTCATCCTTCAAACATGCCTCGATCACACCCATTCTCAAAAAGACCTCCCTTGACCCATCCTCTGTGTCTAGCTATCGCCCGATATCTCTTCTCCCTTATGCCTCAAAACTACTGGAACAGTATGTCCATCTTGAACTGTCCTCCCACCTCTCCTCCTGCTCCCTCTTTGACCACTTGCAATCAGGCTTCCGACTGCATCACTCAACTGAAACTGCCCTAACTAAAGTCACCAACGACCTACTAACCGCCAAGCCAAGCGTCACTACTCTGTCCTCCTTCTCCTGGACCTGTCTTCTGCCTTCAACACTGTGGACCATTCCCTCCTGTTACAGATTCTCTCATCTCTTGGCTTCACAGGCTTGGCCCTATCCTGGATCTCATCACATCTAACAAACCGAACATTCAGTGTCTCCCTCTCCCACACCACCTCCTCACCTCGCCCCCTGTCTGTCGGTGTTCCTCAAGGCTCAGTTCTAGGACCCCTACTCTTCTCCATCTATACCTTCGGCCTGGGACAGCTCATAGAATCCCATGGTTTTCAGTATCATCTCTACGCCGACGACACGCAGATCTACCTATCTGGACCTGACCTCACCTCCTTACTGACCAAAATCCCACAATGTCTGTCTGCTATTTCTGCTTTCTTCTCTGCTCGCTTTCTAAAACTGAACATGGACAAAACAGAATTCATCATCTTCCCCCATCTCACTCTACCCCCCCACCAGACCTGTCCATCAACGTCAATGGCTGCTCACTTTCCCCAGTCCCGTACGCTCGGTGCCTCGGAGTGATCCTCGACTCTGCCCTCTCTTTCAAGCCACATGTCCAAACCCTTGCCTCCTCCTGCGGTCTCAAACTCAAAAATATTTCCCGGATCCGTGCATTCCTTGACCATGAAAGTACAAAAACACTAGTGCATGCCCTCATCATCTCCCGCCTCGACTACTGCAACCTCCTACTGTCTGGCCTCCCCTCTAGCACTCTGGCACCACTCTAATCCATCCTGCACTCTGCTGCCCGACTAATACACCTGTCTCCCCGTTATTCCCCAGCCTCTCCTCTCTGCCAAGCCCTTCATTGGCTTTCTATCGTCCAGAGGCTCCAGTTCAAAACCCTAACAATGACCTACAAAGCCATCCACTATCTATCTCCTCCATACATCTGTGACATGGTCTCCCGGTACATACCCACACGCAACCTTCGATCCTCTCAAGATCTCCTCCTACTCCCCTCTTATCTCTTCTTCCCACAACCGCATACAAAGCTTCTCCCGTGCCTCTCCCATACTCTGGAACTCTCTACCCCAACACATCAGACTCGCGCCTACCATGGAAACCTTCAAAAAGAACCTGAAGACCCACCTCTTCCGACAAGCCTACAACCTGCAGTGATCATCAGTCTACTGAACCACTGCACGACCAGCTCTACCCTCTCCTAGTGTATCCTCACCCATCCCTGTAGACTGTGAGCCCTTGCGGGCAGGGTCCTCTCTCCTTCTGTACTTATATGTGCCTTGTATTGCTCATGTTTACTGTACTTGTCTATATTTGCCCCTTTTCACATGTAAAGCGCCATGGAATAAATGGCGCTATAAAAATCTATAATAATAATAATAATTAGTGCTAGGACTAGGTATAGTGCAAGAATTAGTGCTAAGACTAAGATTAGTGTCAGAGTTAGTGTCAGAATTAATGCTAGGACTAGGGTTAGTGCCAGAATTAGTGCTAGCACTAGGGTTAGTGTCATAATTAGTGCTAGGACTAAAATTAGTGTTAGAATTAGTGCTAGGGCTAGGTATAGTGCAAGAATTAGTGCTAGGACTAGGATTAGTGTCAGAGTTAGTGTCAGAATTAATGCTAGGACTAGGATTAGTGCCAGAATTAGAGCTAGGACTAGAGTTAGTGTCATAATTAGTGCTAGGACTAGTGTTGAGCATTCCGATACCGCAAGTATCGGGTATCGGCCGATATTCGCGTTATCGGAATTCCGATACTTAATTCCGATACTTTTTCAATATCGTATACCGGAATCGGAAGTTCCCATAATTCTTTGAGAGGCAATGTGATGTTAGTCAGCCAATGATGAATCTTATGAAGTGTGGGCACATCCTGTAATGCTGCGGTCATCTTAACTAATGGCATGGCTGTGATTGGCTGCTGAAATGATGTCAGAATGCACTATAAAAGGCGCCGCAGCCATTTTAGCGTCACTGTGCTGTGAACTCAGTTAGGGACAGAACGCTACTCTGCTCACTCTGAGGGACAGTTAGATATTGCGATTTTGTGTACTACTGTGCTTGAGGCAGGCTAGTTTACCAACCGCTGTGTAAAGCTTCATTTTGCCAGTGTTGTTTTAACAGCTCTGTGCAAGGTGTGTGTGTGACAGTGCAGGTGACGCTGCAGTTTGCTCTGCATCCACCGCTGTTTGTAGGCATCTGCACGTGTCACTGACTCTTTTTTTTTTTTATTTTATTTTGTGGAATTGGTGCAGCTCCATTATATTAGAAAAAAATCTAATCTATTAGTGTGACGTGCTTCCATCCGTATACAATACATTGGTTGCAAACACTATAGAAGTACAGAAAGGAGCCTTTCACAGCTACTGAACAGTTGTCTGCAGGGTTTACTGTAGTCTGTGAGCTTTTAATTTTGTGAGTGCAGATTACGCTCCAGTTAGTTCTTCAACCACTGCTGGTTGTAGTCGCTGGGGGTCACTGCCTCATCCTTCTTTTTCTTAATTGGTGCGCTCCATTTAGTGGAAAAAAATCTAATCTATTAGTGTGACGCGCTTCCATCCGTATACAATACATTGGTTGCAAACACTATAGAAGTACCAAAAGGGGCCTTTAACAGCTACTGAACAGTTGTGTTCAGGGTTTCACTGTAGTCTGTGAGCTTTTCATTTTGTGAGTGCAGATTACGCTCCAGTTAGTTCTTCAACCACTGCGGTTGTAGTCTGCTGAGCGTGTGTCACTGCCTCATCCTTCACATTTTTCTCTAATTGGTGCTGCTCCATTTTAGTGGAAAAAAATCTAATCTATTAGTGTGACGCGCTTCCATCCGTATACAATACATTGGTTGCAAACACTATAGAAGTACACAAAGGGGCCTTTAACAGCTACTGAACAGTTGTGTTTCAGTGTTCACTGTAGTCTGTGAGCTTTTCATTTTGTGAGTGCAGATTACGCTCCAGTTTGTTCTTCAACCACTGCCGGTTGTAGTCTGCTGAGCGTGTGTCACTGCCTCATCCTTCACATTTTTCTCTAATTGGTGCTGCTCCATTTTAGTGGAAAAAAATCTAATCTATTAGTGTGACGCGCTTCCATCCGTATACAATACATTGGTTGCAAACACTATAGAAGTACACAAAGGGGCCTTTAACAGCTACTGAACAGTTGTGTTTCAGTGTTCACTGTAGTCTGTGAGCTTTTCATTTTGTGAGTGCAGATTACGCTCCAGTTTGTTCTTCAACCACTGCCGGTTGTAGTCTGCTGAGCGTGTGTCACTGCCTCATCCTTCACATTTTTCTCTAATTGGTGCTGCTCCATTTTAGTGGAAAAAAATCTAATCTATTAGTGTGACGCGCTTCCATCCGTATACAATACATTGGTTGCAAACACTATAGAAGTACACAAAGGGGCCTTTCACAGATACTGAACAGTTGTCTGCAGGGTTCACTGTAGTCTGTGAGGAATAACCACACTTAGGCCTTATAACTTTTCTGACTTTCTTTATCAATCTACCAAGATGAAGAAGTCAGTGAGTAAGGCACGTGGTCGTGGTCGAGGCCGTGGATTTGCAGCAGGGAGAGGACGTGGGGATTCTGTGGCTGCTGCCGCACCCAGTGACACAGCATCCACCAGTTTTCCCCGTGAGCGTTCCTTTATGCGCACTTTTGTAGGAGCTCAGCGTACCCCCCTGCTGCGTGAAGAACAAATTGAAGCCGTTGTTGGTTGGATGGCAGCCAATGCATCGACTTCAATAGCTTCCACCTCCTCTCAGGACCACAGCACTGTTGAACAACCATCAGTCTCTTCACCGCCTGCCAAATTGCCCAGGCAGTCAGAGAGCTCTGTACAGGAGCCAGCTGAGTCTCTGCTTCTGTTCTCAGAATCTGTTGGCTTGCAAACAGGGGCCCAGCCAAGCAGCATTCTGGAATGTGAAGAAGAGGCAGTATGCAGTGATGCGCAACAGCTGTGTCTCTCTGAATCTGAAGAGGCGGGTGAGCCAGTGCCGATGGTCAGCACACCGCAGAACGCATCTGATGATTATGAGACTCAGTTGCCAGTTTCTGTTGAGCATGGTGCTGGCCAGACCACCCAACAACAGCAGGTGTTGGAAGAGGGTAGTGGTGGAGATGATGAGGTCCAAGACCCAACATGGCGTGAGGAACAGGAAGGTGGTGGGAGCAGCTCTGAGGAAGAGATTGCCCCAACGGTCCAAACAGTAGGGAGAGGTAGGCTGCAGACTCGCTTGCCTGTAGCCTCCAGTTTGGCACCCGTTCGGAGCAGTTCTCTTCCAACAGCCAAACCGGGCGCTCCCAGGACTTGCTCTGCGTGGTCCTTTTTTGATACAGTTGCAGATGATATTTGCTATGTCAAATGCAAGCTGTGTAATCAAAAAATTAAAAGAGGTAAAAGTGTCAGTAACCTTAATACAACAAATATGTGGAAACATGTGCGGTCAAAGCACTTTGTTGAGTTACAAAGACACACTGGAGATGTAGGCCAACCTACAGCAGCACCTACATCTTCAGCTCGTGTTGGAGCCTCTTCCTCCAGTTCACACACAGCTGGTTCGGCTTCCTCACAGGATCGCCATGGAAGAACCTCTGTCACTGTTGTCCAGAGACACAGTGTTATTCCACCCACAGCTGCAAGTTCCCTGTCATCCTCACACACCCAGGCCAGAAAACAGCCATCGGTAGCACAGGCATGGGAGAAAAGACGGCCATACTCGGCAAACCATCCACGAGCACAGGCTCTGAATGCTGGCATTGCAAAACTCCTGTCCCTTGAAATGCTGTCATTCAGGCTGGTGGAGACTGACAGTTTCCGTGAATTAATGGCATTGGCAGTCCCACAATACAATGTGCCCAGCCGATTTTATTTCAGCAGGCAAGCCGTCCCTGGTCTGCAAAAGCATATTGAGGCAAAAATTAAACATGCGCTACTAAACGCCGTCAGTAGCAAGGTCCACCTGACCACCGATGCGTGGACCAGTACCCATGGCCAGGGACGATACCTTTCACTCACTGCCCATTGGGTGAATGTTGTGGAGCCGGGTACACATCTTGCGAGTGGCGCTGTACATGTTCTGCCAACTCCAAGAATTGCCGGAATAAAGTCTGTCCACATTGACTCCTCCTCCTACTCCAGTTCCTCAGAATCATCGCTGCAGGAGCCGTCACGGTCTACCTCCACATGGACCCGTGGACGCTTACCTGATGCGACCGATATGAGCACAGCCGTGGCCAAACGGCAACAGGCCGTTCTGAAATTAATTCCCATGGGGAATCGAAGCCACACAGCGCAGGAGGTCTGGAATGCCATCAAGCAGGAGAGCGACGTGTGGTTTTTGCCAGCGAATCTCCAGCCAGGCTTGGTAGTGTGTGACAATGGCCGAAATCTGGTGGCAGCTCTGGGCCTTGGCAAACTCACTCACATACCATGTCTGGCACATGTGCTCAACTTGGTCGTGCAGAGTTTTTTGAGGGACTATCCGGATCTTGATGCACTGCTGCACAAGGTCCGCCTAGAGTGCGCTCACTTGCGACATTCCAGCATGGCCAGATCGCGCATTGCAGCTCTGCAACGCAGATTGCGCCTTCCTGAACATCGCATCATATGTGACGTATCCACCAGGTGGAATTCAACGTTACATATGTTGGAGCGGTTGTGTGAGCAGCAGCCAGCAGTTATGGAGTATCATCTGCATCAGGCGCAATCAACACGCAATTTGCGCCGTCCACACTTCACCATTAATGAGTGGGCCACTATGAAGGACATGTGCCACGTTTTGCGTGCGTTTGATGAGTCAACGCGGATGGCGAGTGCAGATGATGCACTAGTCAGCCTGACTGTCCCCCTTATCTGCCTGCTTCAAAAAACACTGCAAGCAATAAGGGATGAGGTTTTGGAAGAGGTGGAGGATGAGGAGTCACAAATTCCATCACCTTCTGGAAAGTCAGCGCAACGTGGTTCCTCACAAAGGGCTGGGCAGGGCTCACTTTGTGAGGAGGATGAGGAGGAGGAGTCAATGGAGGAGGAAGACATCGCTCCAGAGGGAGGTACACAACGCTCTAGTCAGTATGTAGAGCGAGGGTGGGGTGATGCAGAGCAGGCAGAGATAACGCCTCTTGCAGAGGACAGCGTTTCTTTGCCAGTTGGGAGTCTGCAGCACATGGTTGATTTCATGCTGTAGTGCCTAAGAAACGACCGCCGCATCGCCCACATTCTCACGACGTCTGATTATTGGGTGTACACCCTCCTAGACCCTCGCTACCGGGACAACGTCAAAAGCCTCATCACACCGTTGAACCGGGAGCGTAAAATGCGGGAGTACCAAGACACACTGGTGCAATCCCTAATGTTCTACCTTACTGCCGAGAGCACTGCTGCTGCTACTGCTTTACAAAGCAGCTCTGTGCGTCGAGGCAGTGTAGAGAGCTCTGCAACAAGAGGGAGCACACGCAGTGCCTCTGCACAGGGAAAGACCAGTATGTTAAAAATGTGGCAAAGTTTTGTGGCAGCGCCACAAATGTCTACACCATCCGAGAGGGCTCCAGTCAGCGGGAGGCAACGTATCCGTCAGATGGTGACAGACTACTTGGCTTTGCCTCTCAGTGTACTCCCAGATGGCTCTTCCCCATTCAAGTTTTGGGTCTCTAAGCTGGATACATGGCCAGAGCTTAGCCAGTATGCATTGGAGGTGCTGGCTTGCCCTGCTGCCAGTGTATTATCGGAGCGCGTCTTTAGTGCTGCAGGTGGTGTACTAACAGACCGTCGCATGCGACTATCCTCCGATAATGTAGACCGGCTTACTTTTCTGAAAATGAACAAGGCATGGATCTCGCCAGAATTTGTCTGTCCGTTTTCAGATTAAATAACTGGTTCGCAACGTTATCCATGTCTCCTGTTATGTTCATCTTTCTACCACCTGAACTCTACTCCCTGGGCTCCAACACTGCCAGTTGCTGCTCAGAAGTGTCGTGTCCACAGAACAAAACACAAGCTCTACTGTTAGTGGGGTTCAGTAACGCCAGCTGTTCCCCTGCTGTGTGAACGGCAAGAAGTCTCCTGTTCGCGACACATGGACAGAAAAACACATGACCAACATGCTCCAAATAGGGAAGAGCCGTCACCCTGCTTGTTATGCTGAAAACATGAAATTGTGAAGTTTTGCAGGCCTAGAATGATAAATTTTTATGACAAATATGGACAAATAATAATTTGTCATCACAGCGCATATCTGCACATGTCTATTAGAAATGGTAACAAAAAATAAAACATAGTCTACTCTTCACATTTTGAAATTAATGCATAAAAGTACATTTCAGACTTATGAATTAATGCTTTTTAAGGAACTTTATCTGTACCTGTAAGATAATGCAGTCAATGGATGTACGAATCATTAAATCCTCATCATCATCATCACGAGTTTTATTTATGACAGACATTATAAAATACACATACTGATCCAACTGTAACTTCAAACACCATATATGAAATGGCCAGCATGTAAACATGGTAATAATGTCCAATAATAAATTATTACATCTAGAAAGTGCATCATGCATACTGACAATAGGTAGTTATACCTGCAAGTGCTGTTGAAACAACCACAAGAGATATAAATTAATACTGGTATATAGGTATCACAGTGCATAGTTACTCATGGACAACGTTGATGTAATACTGTATCTCAATTAAGTCAGCGTCAACCATTAGGCTTGTTAGTCTTGTACATTGTTAAAGAGGGAACGTAATTTTTTTGTTTGTCATAGGTGGAGTATTACACATTAAATTATTACTGCTGTATTTTTTTTTGCGTCCCTATTGCGCAATAACGCAGCCTAACCTCACATTTGATAGTCAGCTAATTGCCACACGCTACCCTACCCTACGCGTGACAGTAGGAAGGTAGTGTTGACGGATAAAGCTTTGCGCAACCAGACATTCTTTTACCCTCTTCAACACTCTACAAGCAAAAAATGCATGATTTCAGCCGCAGACTTTATTGACGTACAGTATAACATCGGCATTACCCATCAGAGGCTGTCCACTGTCTGATACAGACATAGAATATACCTTTGCTATCCGTAGCCTTTGTTTCACCTACACTTGCAGGCACACACTTAAATTGTGACAAACAATGCCTAATGTTTTTTTAAATGGTTATTTTTTATTGTACATTATTGTGTCATCAATCACATTGATGAGTCCATGCTGGACATGTCATACATGCTATAGAAAGTTACGATTTTATGAACTTAAATAATTGAAATGTCTGTGACTGTCACATAAAATTTGCGATGATGATGATGAGTGACTATTACAAAATCCATTGTCTTCACTATGTTATGGTTTAACATAGCGTTCCTTAAGCATTATTCATAAAAAAAAAATGGACTTTTATTCTTAAATTTACAACACTATATTTTGTTACCAATTTTTTGGGTGTTGTGTTGTTCCATTTATTTTTGGCATGTGCATATATGCGTTTATATTTGTATTTTCTTTATTTTTCCTTCTTGAAATTAGAAAACATGTGTATCTTTGTACCGTGTTAGCCAGTAGATAGAAAAATATTTAGACTTCAGAGTCAGCAGTGGTTGATACCTTTTAATGGATAACTGAAAAGATGGAAACAAATTGCAAGCTTTCAAGGCTACTCACGTCTCTTCATCAGGGAAAGACTAACTAAAAAAATTAAGCATCACATATTTCTATACACAACAGGACACAGGAATAGTGCAATAGGTAAGACAAGTAAGTGACGTGTATCAGAACTGTCATTATCTCACAGGGATGAACATAAATATTGGAACAGTTCCTAGATAAGGATAGAAAGTTTGATTGCCCTCTCATTGGCGTATTTTTTTGGGTTTTCATGACCCTGGAAGGGCATAGACGCAGATTCCTTAATTGATATAGAATGACATAAATCCATGTGATCTATTCATTCCATCACTAACAGTGTCAAAGGTCATGATGAGCTTATATTCTGAAACCTTTGTACGTTTCTCATATTTGAAGTTATATTTTAATACCAGTAATTCCATATCCATGATGCTATGACCGGGCATACAAAAGTCTTTTGCCACAGGTAAATTCATAAATTTATCTGTGATTGTGTGGCGCTGATAATTCATCCTTGTTCTCCTTTTTGTTGCCGGTCTCCCCTCACTTGTCCCTCCCTCACTTGTCTTAGCTATTCCTGTGTCCTGTTGTGTGTAGAAATATGTGATTCTTCATTTTTGGCTTTACTCTTAGCCTGATGAAGACACCTGAGTAGTCTCGAAAGCTTTGAATTTGTTACCATATTTTCAGTTAGCCATTAAACGTTATCAACCACAGAGGACTGTCAAGTATAAATATTTTTCTATTCTTGTAATTGAAATTTATCATTTTATTGTTGTAGTAAAAGTTCATTTATTCTTGTTTGAAGTACATACATTTGCAATGGCCACGTAACAAGGCAATAACTCAATATTTTGTGCCTACACCCTCCTTGACCCTGGGCTTCAACAGCGCCAGTTGCTGCTCAGAAGTGTTAGATGCACAGATGAAAACAATCGCTGATGTGTTTGTGGGGTTCAGTAACGCCTGCTGTTCCCCTGCTGTGTGTCTGGCAAAAATTACTGCTGCTAACTACAACTTCAACTTCAAACGTCTCATACTAGGCCTCTGCCTACACCCTCCTTGACCCTGGGCTTCAACAGCGCCAGTTGCTGCTCAGAAGTGTTAGATGCACAGATGAAAACAATCGCTGATGTGTTTGTGGGGTTCAGTAACGCCTGCTGTTCCCCTGCTGTGTGTCTGGCAAAAATTACTGCTGCTAACTACAACTTCAACTTCAAACGTCTCATACTAGGCCTCTGCCTACACCCTCCTTGACCCTGGGCTTCAACAGCGCCAGTTGCTGCTCAGAAGTGTTAGATGCACAGATGAAAACAATCGCTGATGTGTTTGTGGGGTTCAGTAACGCCTGCTGTTCCCCTGCTGTGTGTCTGGCAAAAATTACTGCTGCTAACTACAACTTCAACTTCAAACGTCTCATACTAGGCCTCTGCCTACACCCTCCTTGACCCTGGGCTTCAACAGCGCCAGTTGCTGCTCAGAAGTGTTAGATGCACAGATGAAAACAATCGCTGATGTGTTTGTGGGGTTCAGTAACGCCTGCTGTTCCCCTGCTGTGTGTCCGGCAAAAATTACTGCTAGCTACCTAATCATGGTGAAAAAAACATGACATCTCAAAGTGTCTAGTGCTACACATAGATATGAGGCTACACCATGATTTCTAAGCTGTAAACATTTGAAACGTCAACTTTCAAACCATAAAATGATTTGTCTTTGTCACAAATCTGTAACAAAATAATTGTGACATATTATTACAGATATGCACATGTCGAAAACAAATGCAAACACAAAAGCCTACTTATGCTATAGGATACTGATGGTCAACCTTGTCACTCCATAGCTTAGACAAATCCAACTCACATCATGATGACTCAAATACTGCAATGTTGGAAGTGCATAATGTGGGTTGAACTTTGACAACTGCTGCAGTGCGAAGGTTATACTTCAGTGTTCTTGCCTTTGAAATAAAAGCATACAAGTAAATATAATATCCAATGTTGATTAAGGGACGTGATGTACACCTGTAATATTGTGCAAACAATGCATGTAGGAATAGTCCTCTTCAACATTACTTATATTTGTGTCATTTTAAAAAATACATATTTGATTAGAAAGTTAACAGCCCATATCATAAAGGTCCTTCATGTAAACATGATAATCGCTAACAAAAATCATGCATTACCTTGGTAAAGTCAATAGTGCATAGTCACAATAGCAAAATATATACCTGTAAGTGGTGCTGAAAGAACGACAACTGATAGAATAGGTGAATGATATCTATTTATCAGACTGAATAGCGACACCTGTACAATGTCGATATAATACTGTACCTCAACAAAACAGCTGTGTCACACCTCACACGCATTTTTCTTGTAGCTTGTTATGTAATAGGGCACATGCGTGTATGTTTCATCATTGGTGCATGTTTACTGAGTAAAGCAGTCATGACAACGCCTTTGTGTTGTCGGTACGCTTGCGATGATGAACGATGCGCACCGTGAATGTTAGTCTGCGTCATAAGACGCACAGACGCTCCAATACCCAACGCGTCACAGCAGGAAGCCAGTCTGTGCGTCCAAACAAAGGCGCAAGCATACATGCACGTACCCTTTTATAAAGCTATATAAAAAAAAGGATGTAGTAGTAACGCACACTTTATTGAGGTACAGTATTACATCGCCATTCACCATCTGTGGCTATGCAGTCTCATCTATATATACCTTATCTATCCGTTGTCATGCTTGCAAGTCCACAGTCAGGCATAAATAGCTGTTTTCACTATGCACTTTTTAAAGGTTTTTTTTGTTAATATAAATGATTGGCACATATTATCAGTATTACATGATGGAAATTTTAGATATTTTTAAAAACTTTTTAGTGATATTATTCAGCAAATGAAAATGGTGTACATACTGTTACTTATCCATCATTAATGGATTCTGATATGTACTTGTATGCTTTTATTTAAAACCGTATAGCAGATTATTTAACCGATTTTTATTGTGGTTTGCATTGCTTTTCAACATGTTAATGTATGCGTTTATGTTTGTCAATTATTAATTTACATATATTTTTAAAAGTAAAATCATCATCTTATGGTACTAAAGGTTATATTTCTCTTGTTTGGAGTATAGACATTTTTAATTGACACGTAACAAGGAAAATACTTGATCTAGTATTTAAACATCCTCCTTGACCCTGGGCTCCAACACCGCCAGTTGTTGCTTGGAAGTGCTGTTAGCACAGTCTACACTTGCTCCTGTGTTACTGGGGTTCAGTAATGTCAGCTGTTCCCCTGCTGTGTGAACGGCAAAAAGTCCTGCTGCCTCCACCCTGTTCTCTTCTCATCCCTGGGCTACAACACCGCCAGTTGTTTCTCGGAAGTGCTGTTAGCACAGTTAACACTTGCTCCCGTGTTACTGGGGTTCAGTAATGTCAGCTGTTCCCCTGCTGTGTAAACGGCAAAAAGTCCTGCTGCCTCCACCCTGTTCTCTTCTCATCCCTGGGTTACAACACCGCCAGTTGTTTCTCGGAAGTGCTGTTAGCACAGTCTACACTTGCTCCTGTGTTACTGGGGTTCAGTAATGTCAGCTGTTCCCCTGCTGTGTGAACGGCAAAAAGTCCTGCTGCCTCCACCCTGTTCTCTTCTCATCCCTGGGTTACAACACCGCCAGTTGTTTCTCGGAAGTGCTGTTAGCACAGTCTACACTTGCTCCTGTGTTACTGGGGTTCAGTAATGTCAGCTGTTCCCCTGCTGTGTGAACGGCAAAAAGTCCTGCTGCCTCCACCCTGTTCTCTTCTCATCCCTGGGTTACAACACCGCCAGTTGTTTCTCGGAAGTGCTGTTAGCACAGTCTACACTTGCTCCTGTGTTACTGGGGTTCAGTAATGTCAGCTGTTCCCCTGCTGTGTGAACGGCAAAAAGTCCTGCTGCCTCCACCCTGTTCTCTTCTCATCCCTGGGCTACAACACCGCCAGTTGTTTCTCGGAAGTGCTGTTAGCACAGTTAACACTTGCTCCCGTGTTACTGGGGTTCAGTAATGTCAGCTGTTCCCCTGCTGTGTAAACGGCAAAAAGTCCTGCTGCCTCCACCCTGTTCTCTTCTCATCCCTGGGTTACAACACCGCCAGTTGTTTCTTGGAAGTGCTGTTAGCACAGTCTACACTTGCTCCTGTGTTACTGGGGTTCAGTAATGTCAGCTGTTCCCCTGCTGTGTGAACGGCAAAAAGTCCTGCTGCCTCCACCCTGTTCTCTTCTCATCCCTGGGTTACAACACCGCCAGTTGTTTCTCGGAAGTGCTGTTAGCACAGTCTACACTTGCTCCTGTGTTACTGGGGTTCAGTAATGTCAGCTGTTCCCCTGCTGTGTGAACGGCAAACAGTCCTGCTGCCTCCACCATGTTCTCTTCTCATCCCTGGGCTACAACACCGCCAGTTGTTTCTCGGAAGTGCTGTTAGCACAGTCTACACTTGCTCCCGTGTTACTGGGGTTCAGTAATGTCAGCTGTTCCCCTGCTGTGTGAACGGCAAACAGTCCTGCTGCCTCAACTTTAATTTCCATGGGTACCTTCTGCTACCCATCCGGGTTCCAGTACCGTCAGCTGGTTCTCCGCAGTGCCTTTGGCCTAGGTGCCTCCATGTCGGTATCCGAGTTCCAGCAACGTCTGCTGGTCCTTGGTAGTGCTTTGGAGCACAGGTACCTCCTGCTTAGTAACCGTGTCCCAGTAACGTCAGCTGGTCCTCGGTTGTGCCATTGGCTCTTTTCCTTCTGCTGACCCTCCGGGTTCCAGCACAGTCAGCTGGTCCTCGTTACTTTCATTAGCTCTTGTACCTTCTGCTACCCATCCGGGTTCCAGTACCGTCAGCTGGTTCTCCGCAGTGCCTTTGGCCTAGGTGCCTCCATGTCGGTATCCGAGTTCCAGCAACGTCTGCTGGTCCTTGGTAGTGCTTTGGAGCACAGGTACCTCCTGCTTAGTAACCGTGTCCAGTAACGTCAGCTGGTCCTCGGTTGTGCCATTGGCTCTTTTCCTTCTGCTGACCCTCCGGGTTCCAGCACAGTCAGCTGGTCCTCGTTACTTCCATTGGCTTTTGTACCATCACCAACAGGACAAAGAAGGTTAAGACAAACTACAAGATACAGAACAAGAGACAGAAGAACAATAAGCAGAAGATCAAAAAGCAGAAGAACATTAAGTATAAGACCAAAATGAAGAGCAAAATATATGCTCTAAATTCTAAGCAGAAGAAGACTAAGCAGTGTATGGGGGTGAGTCCGTTCCTCCTCGTGGTGCCCCTGGAAAATGCCTGATGCTGCTGCAGGCTAAACTGAACGCGGACAAATACTGTTGTAATTAAAATCTTTCGTGACAGCAAGAACGGAAGGATGAAAATTCAGAGTTTTACAGATTACAAGTACAGGAATGTCTGTCACAAATAAGAATATGATGAAAAGGATGAATAGGAAGAAGATGAAGAAGTAGAATATGAAGAATAATAACTGTTTAATAAGAACAATATAAGTAATGTTAACAAAAAGATGAATAGCAAGAAATTTTAGAAGATTAAGAAGGTGAAGATGAAGAATAATTTGATGAGAAAGATGATGCTGCTGAAGATTATGAAGGAGAAAGTGTGTGAAAAGTTAAAAAGGTGAAGAGCATGGAAGTTGTGAAACAGACATATTTGACAAAATAGAAAAAAGGTTAACAACATTGTCAATTTCTTCGTCAATCCAAACGTATTTCAAAAAAAGAAATATTAATGCTATTCCATTGGATTGGGTTAAACATCTATGCCTTTAATGTCTCCTCAACCTCCCCCAATACATTCTACATTACTCTTTGTTGTTTTCCTTCATGTACAATTAACCAACAAGGCAAGAATGGGTTTTTTTTAATTCCGATATTTTGTTCCCATAGACTTACATTGTATTTCCGGTATCGGTATCGGGTATCGCCGATATTTTTTGTGTATCGGCGATACCATTCCGATTCCGATACTTTTGGATATCGGAAAGTATCGCTCAACTCTAGCTAGGACTAAAACTAGTGTCAGAATTAGTAGTACGACTAGGGTTAGTGTCAGAATCAGTGCTAGGACTAGAGTCAGTGCCAGAATTAGTGCTAGGGCTAGGGTTAGTGTCACAATTAGTGCTAGGATTAGGGTAAGTGCAAGAATTAGTGCTAGGACTAGAGTTAGTGCTAGAATTACTGTTAGGACTAGAGTTAGTGTCAGAATTGGTGCTTGGACTAGGGTTAATGCCAGAATTAGTGCGAGTACTAAGGTTAGTGCTAGGACTAGGGTTAGTGTCAGAACTAGTGACAGGA
The DNA here is from genome assembly GCA_033576555.1 of Oophaga sylvatica. Lineage (NCBI taxonomy): Eukaryota > Metazoa > Chordata > Amphibia > Anura > Dendrobatidae > Oophaga > Oophaga sylvatica. The sequence goes on along the minus strand of JARQOD010003740.1, from coordinate 6,487 downwards.
CTAGGGTTAGTGTCAGAACTAGTGCTAGGACTAGAGTTACTGACACAATTACTGCTTTGACTAGGGTTAGTGCCAGGATTAGTGCTAGCACTAGGGTTAGTGCCAGAATTAGTGCTAGCACTAGGGTTAGTGTCATAATTAGTGCTAGGACTAAAATTAGTGTTAGAATTAGTGCTAGGACTAGGTATAGTGCAAGAATTAGTGCTAGGACTAGGGTTAGTGTCAGAGTTAGTGTCAGAATTAATGCTAGGACTAGGATTAGTGCCAGAATTAGAGCTAGGACTAGAGTTAGTGTCATAATTAGTGCTAGGACTAAAACTAGTGTCAGAATTAGTAGTACGACTAGGGTTAGTGCCAGAATTACTGATAGGACTAGGGTTAGTGTCACAATTAGTGCTAGGATTAGGGTTAGTGCTAGAATTACTGTTAGGACTAGGGTTAGTGTCAGAATTGGTGCTTGGACTAGGGTTAATGCCAGAATTAGTGCGAGTACTAAGGTTAGTGCTAGGACTAGGTTTAGTGTCAGAACTAGTGACAGGACTAGGGTTAGTGTCAGAACTAGTGCTAGGACTAGAGTTACTGACACAATTACTGCTTTGACTAGGGTTAGTGCCAGGATTATTGCTAGGACTAGGGTTAGTGTCAGAACTAGTACTAGTAATAGAGTTCTTCTTATTATTATTTATTTCTATAGCACCATTGATTCCATGGTGCTGTACATGAGAAGGGGTTACATACAAATTACAGGTATCACTTACAGTAAACAAACTAACAATGACAGACTGATACAGAGGGGAGAGGTCCCTGCCCCCGCGGGTTTACATTCTACAGGATTGTGAGGCAGGAGACAGTAGGTCGGGGGTTGCAGCAGTTCCGGTGTTGGTTGAGGCAATATCTCCGGTAGTGGTGAGGAGGTAGCAGGGTCATTGCAGGCTGTAGGCTTTCCTGAAGAGATGGGTTTTCAGGTTCCGTCTGAAGGATCTGAATGTGTTTGATAGTCGGACATGTTGAGGCAAAGAATTCCAGAGGATGGGGGATATTCGGGAGACCACCCCCGGGTTAGCCCCCCCTTAGTGAGAATTTGGGTAAAAAATGATTACATTCGTTAGATCTTTGTTAGATCCGGTTTGATCAACCAAAACTAACGTTAGATCACCCCTACAAAATGAGATATTTACGATCTTTTCCAGGGGGGCTAACCTGTAGCTAGCCCCCCATAATTTGAAATTTGCCGTTTTTTGGATGGATTCTGATAGATATTCGTTAGATCCGGTTTGATCAGCAAAAATTAACGTTAGATCTCCTTTCTTTCCCGAGATATTGGGGGTGTCAGGTGGGGGGTTAGGTACAGGTTAGCCCCCCCAACTTTGAAATTTGCAGTTTTTTGGATGGATTCTGATAGATATTCGTTAGATCCGGTTTGATCAGCAAAAATTAACGTTAGATCTCCTTTCGTTCCAGAGATATTGGGGGTGTCAGGTGGGGGGTTAGGTACAGGTTAGCCCCCCCTAATTTGAAATTTGCCATTTTTTGGATGGATTCTGATAGATATTCGTTAGATCCGTTTCAGCATCGGTCCTGAGGTGTAGATGGAGAAGAGGAGGGTCCATTTGGGGGAGACCAACAGAGAGAGAGTGAAGTGAGGAGGTGGTGAGTGGGACAATCTGAAAGTTCGGTCAGTGAGTCATTCTCATCCCCCATGATGCCTACAGGCCACCTCTTCACAATCATCGCAGCACACTGCCCCCTTCCTCGCCACGACACTTCACCAATGAAGTCCGGATGTTGTCCACATCTGGCCCCGCCGAAGTCACCGCTGCTGAAACGGATCTAACGAATATCTACCAGAATCCAGATAAAAACCAGCACATTTCACAGGACAGGGGGCTTGTTTATTGCGTAGCAAGTTGTATTTTTCCTTGGCACCACTTTGGAGTGCATATAATGTTTTGTATAATTTTTATTGTTTAGGAGAGGGAAAATGAAAAAAAAATAATTACGCTAATTTTTTAAGTTTTAATTTTTAGTTAATTTCCCGTGCGGTAAAAATAACAGAATAACTTTATTCTCCGTGTCAGGTCGGACACACGATACCAAATTTATGTAATTATTTTTTTTTTACTACTTTTAAAAAGTAAAACGTTTTTTTTTTAAATAATGAGAGAGGATTTGATCTCGCCGCATGCGCAGCCCGCAGAGCTTTTATTTGTCTGACTACGGAGCTGTGGGATGCCTCCTTTTTTGCGGGAAGAGTTGTAGTTTTTATTCGGACCATTTTGGGGTTTGTGATCCCAGCTGACGGTAGGACAGCTGGGATCCTGCGATTCCCGACGGGGCTAGCTGGGGCTGCCATTCCCTGCCCGACGTGAAAACTCTATGGCGGAGGAAAAGGCCCGGCTAGCCCCGTCGGCAAAAGTCAATGGACGGTCGTCAAGGGGTTAAAAAAACCTGTACATAGACTAAACAAAAACTCCTCATGTGGTCTCATTTTTAATCAATTTAATTATCAAAAAAAAAATCTTACTTATTAGTACAGTGAAAAACACAGGTAAAAGTAATACCTTACAGAAATAGATATTTACCAGTGAAAACCTGAAAGTTTAGGACTGGAAATCCCTGTAATATCAATAGAACATGTACATTTATCATCTAGACGGAGTTCCTGAGTTATCGATGTTTGACTTATAGAAAAAACACAGAAAATTACTAATGTGACCAGATATAAATGTATTCAAATGTTTAATCTCATAGAATACCAATAATAATTAACAATAAATGTTCAGGAAAGATGTGCTGTATCTAAAGAATAGAAGGACTGAAAGCTCCCATGAGTGCAAAGTAACTGAAACAAAGGAAAGAAGAAGAACAGTGACAGTGACCTCGGAGTTGGGGTAACGTTAGTGTTCTTCTTTCTTTTGTTCAATATCTCGGGAACGAAAGGAGATCTAACGTTAGTTTTTGCTGATCAAACCGGATCTAACGAATATCTATCAGAATCCATCCAAAAAACGGCAAATTTCAAAGTTGGGGGGCTAGCTATGGGTTAGCCCCCCCCCTGGAAAAGATCGTAAATATCTCATTTTGTAGGGGTGATCTAACGTTAGTTTTGGTTGATCAAACCGGATCTAACAAAGATCTAATGAATGTAATCATTTTTTACCCAAATTCTCACTAAGGGGGGGCTAACCCGGGGGTGGTCAAAAAATCCGTCAGCTTCCACAGCAATTCACTTTCTACAACTGTGAAGGAGGAAGTTGGTCCATGAGAATCACATTTACTTATTTTCCGCTGATGATGTCCATTCCATCTGGGTATGTGAAAAACGGTCGACTTGCAAGGGACGTGTTTGGACCAATGAAGAATCTGGTGAAGTGGTGAAAGTAACCGAACCCCACAACCACGCAGCACAAGCAGCAAGACCTGAAGCAATCCCACATGTCAATGAGGCGGTCACCAGGGCAAGGACAACACAGGAGACGCCACAACAGATTCTCACAGACGTCGTTTCAGGAGCCCATTCTAATGTTGCATCACTTCTCCCAAGGAAAGCATCACTGACGAGAACAATACGATTATCAAGGCAACGTGGCAATATCCCAAGGTTACCTCAAACCCTTCATCAACTTGTTATCCCCCAGGAGTTTCAGGAGATCAGCATTGATGGTGTCCAGCAGCAGTTCCTTCTGCATGACTCCAGTAAGCTACTTAACGATTTAACATTGTATTAAAACAATTCCATTATGCATAATTTTTTTTAAACAAAAATATATAATTTTCCACTGGGACAATATATGTTGTAATAAAGTATCGGTTGGCCCCTTTACACCAGATTTTGCTTCAGTTTTTTTTATTATGAAATCAGAAAATCTGGAGCAAAATGTGAGTTTTTAATGTGAGATCTGAACAGAGGCTTCTGATTAGGATATTTATTTTTTAATTCATCCCAAAATTATCTGTCTGATGCTTGTTACACTTTTTCTGTTATTTCCTCTACTAATACTTTCATTTTAAATTAGGAAATGGACACAGCCGTACAGCGTCGGACTGGAACACCTTGGGCCCACCAGAGAAAATCATTCTTGGGGCCCACTATGTAGCTACATAGAGATAAATACAAGACCACCAATTGTGCAGTAAAACACACTAATATCAGGGTATAATATAAGGTAGTACATGTCTTAATTATGTAGCAGGAGTTGGGGTAGCCTCCCTCATAGATTATAAGCAGCCCCTCATGGGAAATGCTGCCCCCCATAGGGGATAATGCTGCCCCCCCATAGGGGATAATGCTGCCCCCCTCATAGAAGATAATGCTGCCCCCCCTCATAGGGTATAATGCTATATATATATAGATAGATAGATATAGATAGATATAGCCCCCACCCCGGATCTGCCCCCATCACCCCTCCCTATGCCATGGACTTCCATAGCCCCTACCCTAGATCTGCCCCTACCCAACATCCCTATTCCCTTTTGTACACTTGCTTTGGCAAAACTAATGTGTATTTAGTCCTGACAATAAAGCTTCTTTGAATCTTGAATCTTGATAGATAATAGATAGATACCATATATACTCGAGTATAAGCCGACCCTCCTAATTTTGCCACAAAAACTGGGAAAACTTATCGACTCAAGTATAAGCCTAGGGTGGAAAATGAGATTATGCCCCATATGCTGCCCCATGTATTGTGCCCCACAAGATGCTCCATAGATTGTGCCCCATATGCTGCCCATGTATTGTGCCCCATAGATGCTCCATAGATTGTGCCCCCATAGATGTTCCATAGATTATGCCCCCATAGATGCTCCATAGATTATGCCCCCATAAATGCTCCTTAGATTATGCCCCAATAGATGCTCCACAGATTATGCCCCCATAGATTATGCCCCCATAGATGCTCCACAGACTGTGCCCCCATAGATGCTGCATTTTATAGGCCCCTTTATGCTGCCACAGCTGCTGCTGCAAAAAAAAGACATACTCACCTCTCGTCGCTGGGGGCCAGGTGCTGGTGTCCTGAGCAGGCAGGGACACCGGCGCGCTATGGGGGACAGCTGCCTGTGTCACCGCTGGCTCAGGGCCCCGGCACCTGAGAGATTTACCTGTCACCCGCTCCACCGCTGAGCGCCGCTGTCTTCGGGTCCTCCAGCAGTGAATGCTCAGGCAGAGGGCGTGGTGCACACTAATGATGTCATCACGCCCTCTGCCTGAACATCGCAACAAGAGAGGACGCGATGACACAGCAACACGATGACACAGCAACGCTCAGCGGTTGGAGCGGGTGACAGGTAAGTAATGATATTCACTGCTTCCCACGCCCATGTGGGCGTGGGAAGCAGTGAATATTTATCTCTCTTTAGCAGCGGGGACAGGGGCTCCTGCCTCCTGTCACCCGCTGCTGCTCCGCTGGCACGGGCCCCCATGGCAGCTGCGTGGTGTGCCGCTATTAGCGACACGCCACCGGCTGGGGGCCCCTGGAGCAGCGGGGGCCCTAGGCAACTGGCCCCTGTATGCCAGCAGGTGCCAGGGCCCCCCAGATGCCAGGGCCCACCGGAGAATCCTCCGGTTCTCCGGTGGGCCAGTCCAACCCTGCAGCCGTATGTTGATATTTGGAACAAGAGACAATCTCCATCTCCTGGCCCAAAGTAAAGAGTGGTTTGCTGATGGCATGTCTTCCACTACACCAGCCTTGTTTAAGCAGCTTTACACAATCCATGTAGTGCATAGCAGCCTTGTTGTTCCGGTCGTGTACACCTTGCTGACGGACAAGAGCCGTTCTACATACCAGAGGTTGCTACAAGAGCTAAAGAACCTGCAGCCTGGACTGCAGCCAGACAACCTGATGCTGGATTTTGATCTAGCTGCAATCCAGGCATTTGAGAGTGATTTCCCCAACCTCGAGAAGACCGGCTGCTTCTTCCACCTATCACAGTCACGTAAAGTTCAAAATGAAGGACTCAAGGTGCAATACCAATGTGACCATGAATTTGCCCGTTGGATACGCATGATACCTGCCCTGGCCTTTCTACCAACACAGAATGTTGTGCAATCATTTGAAGAATTGGTGGAAGATCCTGACTTTCCACAAGAAGCCATACCCATTGCCAACTATTCTGAAGACAGCTATATCGGTCAAATGACTCGCAGAGGACGTCAAGCACCTTTGTTTCCAGTTCAACTCTGGAATGTGTATGAACGAACATTGAATGATCAACAGCGAACAAATAATGATGAAGGATGGCACCGTAGCTTTCAAGAAACATGTGGTCCTCTTTTCCAAAATATATACCGGTTCATTAACTGTCTGAAACATCAGCAAGAAATGATTCAGATAATAGCAGGAAATCCCATCACTGCAAGAAACAAAAAGTATGCTGCAATTTCAGCAAGGGTTAAACGTATCGTGCAAGATTTCAATAATAGAAGCTTGATGGATTATCTGAGAGGCATTGCCTACAGCTCTGAATTTTAGTTCATGGTCACATA